>CM062816.1:1779026243-1779272257 GCA_031772625.1 Pinus tabuliformis | reverse complement strand
TTATGGCGATTTTCCCTAAGTCACCTGTTTGAATGTAATTCGGTATTCTGCAAAAAGGCAACTTCCTCAGATCATATCTTTGTAACTAAAGCGCAAAAATCTCTGAAATTCAGACCTGAGGTTTAAGAACGATTCAAACCAAATGGTTTTTTTTTTAGTGTTTGAAATGTCACAAAAAAAGTTATAGTGAAAATGCCAAGATGACCATGTTTGGAGCAGTGAAACCCTAGAATCCAAAGCTCCGATACCAAATGTTATGAAAACTAGCTCACAAAAAGATAGAAAAGATAGATCAACGCCTTAGAATTCAACCTCTTCGAGGGGGCAACCTCCTTTACATTACATAAATGAATGATTCTTTGATGATACAAATGACAAGACCTCCTTTCTATATATAAGAGTTTAAGGAGTCATAATATAATCAGAGCCAAAATAACAATAATAATGTAAGGGCACAATAATAACAATAGTGGGCTTCTATGGGGCACAATAGTTAACAATATGGGGACTACATGGGTAAAACAATATAATAAGGGGTTGTACTAATAACAATAAGGGTTACACTAGTAGTATAGGGGCCTAACATAGATACATATGGTTTTTTTGAGGGTATATTTTTTGTTGCGACCATTGACCAACTACACCTTAAACTGAGAAACTAGTTAGCAAAACAAATCAATCAAGTTATTATTAGATTATTCCATGCTAAACCAATCTTATGTAATTAGATCTTCAACCCAGAATCTATAAAATATAATCTTTTGTAAATTGATCATAGTTTGATAGGTCGTTTTTGGGGGAATTGGTTCCAATTGACTCCATGCTCTCTTTATATAAATGTATTGGAAAACAACAGGTTTATGGTTGCAGAGGGGAGGTTTTGTAATTATTTCAAGTCTATAATATAACCTTGCATGATGACCACTAGTAGTATTCATGCACATTAGTAGCAATGTAAACTTTGGATCTCTTTAATGGAATGGTTGTTTCTAATGTTCTTGTTCTACGTTTTGTGTTAGATATTTATTTGAGTTAAGTTTCTTTCAAGGAAACACTATTGTTTAGAAAGGACCACCAACCTAGTGTGTTGCCTCATTTACTAGTGTGTTTTTCAGTACATAGTATGGTGTGTTTGTCAAAGGTTGTAACTATACCCTGTTTCATTTCTTAAATCGCTTTATTTTTATGAATATATTTATTGCATAACACTTGTGTGAATTTAAATTATATTATAGCTCTCCAACAATTGTATGGATATGGGTTATGTTGATCGTATTCCATATACATATCATGCACAATCTTGTTTATTACAACTGCATTTCCTATATTAACTTGTTCTTAATTTCATTATACATTAAATCTATGTGATGTGTGGACCTAATATTTATTGTTTGTATTTTGAATACAGAGGTTCCCTTCATTGCAATCAAGCTCAACACAAATACACAATAATCAACCTTATGATCATATAGATTGGGTGTGTAAATGATTGCATCAGATTTAGAGAATATGGGTTTGGTTTGGAATACTTGAGTGTGTTATACATTATATAGAGTAATGCTTTGTTTTCCAAAAGATTGAATGCATGATCATTCACTTTTTGTTCACTTATGATTTGTAGCATATAAATCTAATGCCTAGTGTTTACATTCTTATTTAAATGACATAGTGGTTTAATATGACCATTTAGTAGATTCTACATATGGTCTTGCATTTTGACTAGTTGGCAAACACACAATAGGATTTAATGCATATAACAATCTTTTATTGATGAATCTAGTTTGATTTTGTTATCAAGCTACACAACTTAGTATGTTTTGGGTTTTTCTTTGTGAGATTGGTTTTGACAGTGCTACACATGGTTAGTGGTTTTAAGTTTTTTTCTGAAGCCTTGATTCTTTTTGTTTCAGATTGTTATGGATTTGTAGGAGTGATCATTGAAAAATCCTCTGAAGCATTGAAGCTCATGTGGTTGTAAGAACAAATTCTCCTTGATTGTGAAAGACTAAAACCCTTGAGGAAATGAACCCAATGATCCCCATAGTTTAGGATTATTATTAGAACATTAGAGTAGAATCCCCTTTAACTTGATTGTTGTTGAGTACAAGAGTTAGATCTACTGAAGGTAAGACCTAGAAGTAGCCTATAAGAACTTGAGTGGAATTTTAAGAGTTAACCTTGTAAGTTTGTTTCCTAAAGAATGAACTTTGATACCAAATAGAAGCCTTAATAAGTAGGTGAGAAGAAAATATTGCAAGTGCCCATACCTTTACACATACTATGTAATGCCTCTAAGCATATTCTACTGAATTGACATATTTATGTCGTGAATTTGTTGTTAATAAATTCACCGAACATTTTGGCACCATTGGTGGGGAGGCACTTAAGATATAAGACCATTGGTAATTTTGTTTTATTTATTGGATTCCCCAACATTATGACTAAGAAGAGTGGAAAGGTAAGATGGGAGGTGAGTCCCACAAGCTCTTGTTGTGCTAGTAAAAGAATGTTTCTTTATTTTTATTTTTTCAAGTGCTTTTTTTGAGCTAACAGTGCGAACATATAACTTGTTGATGACAGGGTCACAATAGCACTTGGCTCACAGTGCGAACCATAGTAGAAACTGGAGCCCATGAGTGTGGATTTATTTCTATTTGTCGACATGGTGTGTTTCCTTTTTTATGAAAGTGTGTTTTCTTTTGATTCATGTAAAGGAAAAATCCCACTCAGATGAATAGATAGTTGGTGACAACAGGTCTTAGTAGCATGAGGGTGTCCAAGTACATGATAACTTTGCTTGAAATTCTTTTCCTTTAGAATATTTCATTTATTTCTTTAAGAAGATTTTAGTTGGGTAATATAAGAACCCTGCATGCACTAATCCATGAGGTAGAGAGGAATTAAAAACTATAGAGGATACATACAAGAATGTTCAAGAAATTGTTGGAAAATGTTACTTCAAGAACTTATTGAATCCTAGCATAGTATTGGTGTCTTTATCTCTCAAAAGATAAAATCCCAACAACAATCAAGAACATATATACCTCTCCAGAAGTGATACAAAATTAAATTTTCATGAACCACAACCATATTTAGAGGTCTCCTTTAATCACATTCATCAATGTGTGAAGGATACCAAAGAGTCATGGGTTTAATTCAATAGAGAGCATTCATTGGAACATGAAATTGAGGAGTTCCTAACATGCCCATCATTAGACCCATCATAAACTTAAGAGATCAATCATTTGATAGTGAAAAATTTGTATGCCATGAAAGAGGAGAGCATATAGGCTGGACATAATAAACAAGTGAACCAATAATATCACGACTGCATTGAATATCAGTTCCAAATGGCCATAATATCAAAGCACCACTCTATTCTTCAAAACCTCTTTTCATTGTATCATCTGAAGAAACTGGTTTCTCATGCCCTAGTATACATTGAATCCTATTTCTTAGACTTAAGTATGAATACATTTACTATATTGTTGTGCAAATGGCTTCACTGAAAATATGCCTACACTTGAGGAAAGGGTTTTCTTTCATTAAAGTAGAATAGCGTCGAAGAATAACACGATAAAATAGTACAGATAAAAATAGGTATAACTATGAAAAACAAGAAACTTGCATAGTTAGATAAGGACTTTTCTTGAAAACCAAGATACTAGCTAGCAAATTCCTCAACAATCTTTGCATCATGTTGTTAGTGCTCCATGAATCCTTCAATTTTTTGTATATCCTCATGTTAGTTGATTTGTGATGCATTAAGGCCCTCCTTTTAATGAGTCTTGACCCATCGATATAAACACATTATATGGGTTCAATGCTAGAGACTATGTTTTAGTACCTTGAGTCTTGCATGCATCAATGGCATTATCTCTTCTAAAAACAATGGGAATACATCAAAGTTCCACGTTTTTCAAATATTTAAGGTGATTTGAATTCAACACCCTCATTCATCCCTAGAAAGATGTAATAAGGTGCCTTGATGCTCATTGAAATCATTGTTTATTCATCTCACATTGGTTAATGAAAAACATTAATGGTTGGTAATCCAATGATCTCTTCCATGCTCAACTCTAGCACATCTATTCACATGGTGAGAATTGCAACATGTGTCTGATTTCGATGAATATTTTGTCAAATAATCAAGAGAAATTGCAACCTTGTAGTTTGCAAATAAGGAAGGAAGATTTTTATTGGAGTATTAGGGAAACAATAAGTTCAGTCTTCATCAAAATCATCAATATATTTTTATCACTATTGGCCTCAAAACTAACATAGTAGTCATTGCTACATGATTAGTAGTCATCAATCATCAACATTAGTCTCAAATTTCTATTTTGGATCAACTCAAGAGAACCTAGGTATCAAATTAAGTCTCTTCATCAACATACTTGGTAACTTCAAGATACCGAGATAAAACTTGAGGTAAAAATCAACATGAAAATTTGTTAAGAATTTAGGAACGAAGATAAA
This sequence comes from Pinus tabuliformis, assembly GCA_031772625.1. Lineage (NCBI taxonomy): Eukaryota > Viridiplantae > Streptophyta > Pinopsida > Pinales > Pinaceae > Pinus > Pinus tabuliformis. Next base: position 1,779,267,778 of record CM062816.1, on the reverse strand, counting down.
AACTATTGTAAGCATTTAATTGTTTCCACATCTTTTTCTTCCCTCATGTTCATATTCTTATACTCGAAACATCCCCTTAACGCATTGTTTATCCATAATCGCAGCACTTCACTAAACCTTGTGACAATATTTTTCTCCTATTTTCCTTTGGTTGACAAAACTTGTGAGGAAGAATATTTATTTGAACAATCATCTACTTCATAGTATACTTAGTACAATCCATCTTTGTGGAAATGATTTGTAATTGAAAACTGAAGGTTATATACAAATTGCAAGTAAAGTTTCAGATGTTTTTTGGGTAGTAGATCAATTTACTGAACACATTAACAAGTGATTTTTTAAAAATGAAATAGCCAAATAGAGACAAATATATTAAACACGTAACTCAAAACATGATTAGGAGTTCACCCCTCTCCTAGCCTATATCTCCTGGTCTGGCTTTTAATGCAGGGCCTCTTTCATTAAGTGCTCAAAAGTGTGTTTACATGGATTTAAAATGCTTAAAGAGTACAACTTATGTCTCTGATGGATGAAGAACTATCAAAAACCCCCATACAGGTTCTTTCTGCACCTCATTTGGCCAAAATTTGAGAAAGTTATGCATGTTACAAGTTTTTCCCAAATTATATGTCTAGTCATCCTACAATTCAACCCAAATCTGGCTTCAGCGCCTCAAACCCGGAATCAATGCGTAAAACTGGCCTACAAACCTGCCCGAGAAGAAAAATTGTAGGACCATTAATCTTCCCATTTAGCCCCTAGTTTTGAAAATTTCAGTCATGTTGGCGCATGCTACAAGATTGGGGGTCGAGATTCTAGGGCCTAACTCCGCACCCCTTTGGTTTGTGGCACCCTTGGTCATATTGGGTTCCCGTGACTTGAGATTCGTTCCCTTATCTTCAGAATGCCTACAGTCCTGTGGATTTCATGTGCCTTGGGGCTGACCCCCTCCTCTTTTCCGTGTGCCTGGTGCTATGGGGTGCCAGATGACCCCGGGGCTAGCCCCCTCCAACCTTCCACCTTTGGTTTTATCATTCTCTTTGATGGTGGTTTGTGTTGTGGGTTGTGGTCATGGGTCAGTCTAAGGCCTAGCCCCTTGTCCCCTCCATCTGTGGTCCCATGGGTGTGGGGGTGGCTAGGGGCTAGGGCTTAGCCTGCCCCCCTCCCCCAATTGTGCGCTATTGAAACTTTATATAGTAGTTTAGAACATAGAGGTTAAGAACCAAAGAAATGGCGCACTGGTGTGAGCCTATTTTTATGTGATGCCAGGTCGTGGGTTCGACCGATGTGGGTGCTCATCCTCCAAACAAATTTTTGAACCAACCTTCGGAGGCCACGTGGCAACCCCTAGTTGGTCCACGTGGCCCTCCATTGTTTGGGAATTCGATCAGAACATGATATCGGGAGCATACGATATCGGTTTTGAGTGAAATGATTTGTGTTGGATTCATATAGCCTAGATCTATCGAGTCATTCAGGTTTCAAGCTCTTTCATGCGCTTTGAATTTTGAGGACTAAATTGCTCCCCTGGATCACTCCTCCCCATTGGAATTTTTTGGACCTCCAAAATCTCATTTTCATTCAACAATTAGATGAGGGTACAATTCTCTCACCCTTCTAGTCTTAAGCCACTTATCTTTTCTTGGATTTGTCACTTTGATCTTTTCATGAAAGTACATCACTTTCCCTGATTTTGGAGTCCTTGTCTTACTGTTAAAGATGACACCTTGCTACAATTTCCCAAGATTTTCAAAAAAGAAAACTGCCCTTGAAGGAATCTGAACATTCCCTCATTGGTCTTCAATCAAAGGAAACTTATTCAATTTCAAATTCACTTCTCCTTGAACATTTTCACCATAACGATGCTTAGCATGTCTAGCCTTGCACTTGGCTCGACTCTTTACCAAATGTGATTGCCATCGCCATGCACCATCCTTCTTCAAAGCCAAAACATTATGAAACCCACAAGAAGATGTTTTGGGACCAATGTCCTCTTTGTCAAATATCCTTTGCATTTTCTTTTTGACCTCTGCATGCTTTAACACTAGCATCTTGTTCACAACAATGTTAAACAATGAAGCATCCTGCTGCAATTGCACTTCATTTTGTTTACCTCTTTTAGAAGGCAACATGTTAGAATCCTGAAACATCTTATCACATGAATTAGAAACCTCAATGAAATCATATTTAAAACTTGATTCATATCCTTGAAAGGCTTTAGGTTCCTCAACATCTTTGTGCTTGAACATTAACAATGCAAAATTATGACTAGCATTAACAATCCTCTTCATTTGTCTAGCATTCACAAGAGATAAACTCAATTTCTTGTTATGTGCTCTAACAATGTACTCAATCCCATTCTTGAACAAATGATATTTTTTCTCATGGCGATGAAAAATAGCTCTCCTATCATAAAGATATGGACTTCCCAAAACAATACCACATATATCAAGCAGAACTACATCAAGTTCAACCTCATCAAGAAAGTTTATAGTGATTGCAAATCTAAGTATGCATTTCCTTGTCACCTGCAATTTTGCATTCTCACATACCAACCTAAAGGATAAGGTTTAGGATGAGGAATGGTTTCTAAATTCAACTTCTTGACAATGTCTTATGAGATAATATTTTCTTGTGAACCACTATCAAACAATGTATCTATCTTGGTATGTTTTGAAATGACTCTAATGTGGAAAATCTCTATTCTTGTTTTTTCATATTGAGTATAATTGAGACAATTTGAAGAACTATTATTGGCATTGTACTTACCTTTCAAACCCTTGGTTGTGATATTTGTTTCATCCCCAGAATCAGAACCTAAATCTTGTTGTGTAGTTGCAACAATCTTTTATTTCTCCTTGTTATTAAACTTTTTGGGTCTCATCTCAGGATGAAGTTTCCAACAGTGGTCTTCATCATGGCCTTCTTTAGAACAATGTTTACATGTGATATTTTCTCCTTCTTTCTTAACTGCAACATTCTTTTTATCCTTGCCTTTAAATTTCCCTTTTCCTTTTTCTCCATACTTGAATGACTTCTCACTAGTTTCTTCAAAAACTTTTTTCCCTCTTGCCTCTAAATGAGTTGCATGTACACAAACTTCATCTAGTTTTGTAGGGTTAAACATGAGAATGGTATGTCTCAAGTAACTATGTAATCCTCCAATGTATTTGAGCAAAGTATCTTGAGAGGAAAAATATATACCCAAAATCAAAGATCTTTTCCTAAACTCTTGAGTATAACTTTGCACATTTTTCCCCTTAGCTTGCCTAAAGTTTTTCCAATCCATAATATCTTTTTGCATGTATGCTAATGGATAAAACCGCCTTCTTATTGAAACAACAAAATAATTCCAAGATGATAAAACCTTACCATGTTTCTTCCTGTCCTCTTGAGTTTTGGCTTCCAACCAAATAAGTGTTTAACCCTCCAATCTAAGAGAAGCAAGATGAATTTTGGTATCATCATCCTTGATTCTTTGTATCCAGCAATACACTTCAATCTGACGAATCTAATATCTAATTTCTCAGCATCTACCTCCCCATTGTACATAGGAAATTCAAACTTAATATCAAGATTTAGCAAAGGAATTTTACCATGTCCTTTTGGAGAATTCAGAGGTTTTTGTGAAAGGGTAGAAGAAGTAGAAGATGAGGATGAGGATGATGGAGGTGAAGGTGGTGGTTTTCCACCATTCCCTCCATTCCCTTTCGAGGATTGCTTCTTTTACTCCATCTCCTTTTGGAGGTTTTGAGCTCTCTCCATACAACCTTGCATTTCTCTCTTCATAAATAACCTTTACCATTTCAGACATCTCAAAGAATTTTTTTTTCCTGAAAGTTCTTTCATCTTAAAACATCCCCTCAGGACCTTCTTCATGTGCCATGACTATTGAAGGCTGAGGTGTGTTTTTTCTCCTTGAAAAAATTTGAGATCTTGGCTCCACAATTTCTCCTTCTCCTATTTTAATCTTCAACCTTACAAGCATCAGAGAAACACTTGCAAACAAATCAAACCTTCACACTAACCTGTGCTCTAATACCAAAATGATATGTAATTGAAAACTGAAGGTGATATACAAATTGCAAGTAAAATTTTATATGTGTTTTGGGTAATGGATCAAGTTACTAAACACATTGACAAGTGATTTTTAAACAAATTTAACATCCAAATAGAGGCAAATAACCATATCTGAAACACATAACACAAAACATGATAAAGGAGTTCACCCCTCTCCTGGGCTACATCTCTTGGTCCAGCTTCCAATGCAGGTCCTCTTTCATTAAGTGCTAAAAAGTTTGTTTGTGTGGCTTTACAATGCTCAAACAACAGAACTGGTGTCTCCAATGGATCCAAAATTGTCAAAAGCCCCCCATATAGGTTCTTTATGCACCTCATTTGGCCAAAAATTGAGAAAGTTATGTTTGTTACAAGTTTTTCCCAAATTATATGGCTAGTCATCCTACAATTCGACCCAAATCTGGCTTGAGCACCCAAACTTGGAACCGATGTGCAAAACTGGCCTACAATCTTGCCCGAAGGGCGAAATTGTAGGACCATTAATCCACCCATTGAGCCCCCAGTTCCAAAAATTTTGGTCACGTTGACTCATGCGATAACATTGGGGGCTGAGATTCTAGGGCCTAACTTCGTGCTCCTTTGGTTTGTCGCGCCCTGGTCATATTGGGTCCCCGTGACCTGGGGTTGGCCTCCTTATCTCTGTCACACCTACGGTCTTGTAGCTGTCATGTGCCTTGGGGCTAGCCCCCTCCTCTTTTTCATGTGCTTGGTGCTATGGGGTTCCATGTGATCCTTGGGCTAGCCCCCTCCAGCCTTCCACCTCTGGTTTTAGCGTTGGCTTCGACGAGGGTTTGTGTTGTAGGCTATGGTCTTGGGTCAGGCTAAGGCCTAGCCCCTTGGTCCCTCCATCTATGGTCCCATGGGCGCTTGGGTGGACAGGGGCTAGGGCTTAGCCCGACCTTCTCCCCTAATTGCATGTTATGGAAACTTTATGTAGTGGTTTAGAACATAGAGGTTAAGAACCAAAGAAATGGTGTAGTGGTGCAGGCATGTTGTTGTGTGCTTCTAGGTCACAGGTTCGACCCCCGTGGCTGCTCAAGCTCCAAATTTTTTTTTTTAATCAACCTTAGGAGGCCATGTGGCAACCCCTGGTTGGTCCACAAGGCCCTCCATTGTTTGGGAATTTGATCATAACATAATATCGGGAGAATATGATATCAGTTTTGGGTGAAACAAGTTGTGTTGGATTCATATCACCGAGATCTATTCATTCGTTCAGGTTTCAATCTTTGCCAAACACTTTGAATTTTGAGCACTAAATTGATCCCCTGGATCAAGCAATAGGGTTGGGGTTCCTATAATATTTGTGAGTATTGTATAAGAAACAATGCGAGAATATCCATCTCAATAAATAACATAAGTACAATCAACTACTTCATGACAATTGATGTAATTTGTATTTGTGATCAAATTGCACAAGTAGATAAAATAATAGTTCAAGGATTAATTCTAGAACCACATGTTAGATTGAATCTTAGTCCTAGAAAATTTTCATTGTATCTATTACTTTTCATCCAATCCATTAACAATCATTATTTCATTTGTTATTCCAACACACAAATAAGGTGATTGATAGCATCATCATTGTAAATAACCAAGGAGATAATGCATTTGAAAGCAGTTGGGTTGCAGCCTTTGGCTTCACTTCCATTGAAGAACAATACGGGAAAATCTTGTTATTTACAATAATGAGTATAAGCTCCTAAGGCATTAGATTAGATATGGTAGTGATAAAGTCAAAAAAATTGTTCCAAGTTTTAAGGATTTGTACCAGAAGGTGGCAGTAGAGTTTTTGGTGAATTTCAACATCCAAAAGAGGAAAATGTTGAAGCTTTGTGCAAAGTAATGATCACTACTGGTTATGTGATTGGCCATTCAAAGGAAAAGGAAAATATTGATGCTTACTTCAATAGGATAAAAAAAAATTATCCAATAACCAAGGGATTCCCTCTAGGTTGAGGTTCATGTTGAAGGATCTAATTGATTTAAGGAAGAATGGATAGAAACAAAAGAGGAAAATAAAGGGCCCGAAGGAAACAAAGGAAGTACGTTGGGATGTTTTGCAAGAAATACATGGACATGGAGGCCAATCTCGAGATACCAATATGGGACATTTGGGATGAATACTTGATAGGTGCACAAATGGGTTTACTTCCACATATGGGTGGTATTAAAGGGCCACAATTCCATATGGGACTGCATGATCGAGAATTCAATAGTTAAGATGCTTGGATTGTGGATGGAGTTTAACTTATTCCACATGCTAACAATGCTCTAATGGACATTCCACCATTCACATCTCTAAATAATAGACAAATAGGTGCAAGTCTCATTTCAGGTTGCAATTATGACCGAATGTTAGTTGGTGTGAGAGATGAAATTTTAATAAGGACTTATGCTATAGAGAAGCCTTTAATTTTGAAATCGTGTGTCTAGGAAAGAAATGTTTTGGATAATGACATAAGGGGCATAAAGTGGCTTGGAGAAGCATTGTTTCATACACCAAAGGAGGCCACAAGACCCTCAACCATATCAACAAGGCATGCAAGATGCACATTTTTTTTTTCAATCCAAACCAAAGTGCATCCTTTCATTCTTAGTATCCTCCAACCCACACACCTTGGTCCATGCCTTCTCCTTGGTCCTATCATCCTTAATATCCTCCTCAGCTTGTTAATCCACCCTTCCAGCCATAGCAACCTCAACCTCCTCAATAGGGCAACCCTTCATAATGATGGAGGCCTTAGGAAGCCTAACCAACTGCCTTAATGCCTCATCCTCCACCTTAACCAAAACTACCTCACAATAATCCACCCAAGCAACCTTAGATGCCTGCCTAACCCAACCTGAATCTGGAAAACAAGCAGGCCCAACAGGTCTATAGTGGGGAAACATCTTATCCTGTTTATGCCGTGGAGATCTAGGAAATGAACGTTAGGTTTGGGAAGGTACTTCTAGATTCTCACCCACCTTCTCCATCTAAAGATATTGAAGAAGAGAAGGAAGCGAGTGCCCCTCAAGCCAATATACCTCCATAACCTGAAATGTTGGTCCAACCCAAACAACACACCCCAGAAGAGGTTGAACTTTTGGGAGAATTGAAGAATCTTTTTGTTAAAAAACCCCTTCTCCAGGCCATCAAATATGTCCCCATCTATAACAAGTTTATCAAGGAAGAGTGTTTCACGAGGCCTGGAAGAAGAAAAAAATATGCCCCCACTATCAATGTTGTTGGGAAGTTGTCCAATCTAATTCTTGGGAAGGTCATCTCCCCAAAGTATTTGGATCTTGGTAGCCTGGTAGTGGATGTAAAAATTAACAATATTGTAGTCCCAAACACATTGATTAACCTTGGGGATATAATCAATGTCATGACTAGGGAAACTACGTTGAAGCTCAACCTCCAAGGAGCCTTGAGATAAACCACCACAGTGCTGCAACTTGCAGATAGATCCACAATATCCCCTAAGGGTGTTATTGAGGATGTGATGGTCTCCATTGATTCCTAGGAGTACCCCACAAATTTCCTTGTACTCCAACCCAAAACCAAGTTTAATGGATATCCTCTCATTTTGGGAGACCTTGGTTAGCTACTGTTGATGCTTACATTAATTGCAGGGTTGGAAATATGATAATTAAAAATGGGCACCTTACAAATCAACTTGTATTATATTCCCCTTCTTAGTGCTTTGTTGAGCATGATTTACCTATGTGGGTAAAGGAAGAAGAAGAGGAAGATTTGTATTAGTCAACCCCCTACCCAATATGTACATTAGACACCATTGTAGGAAGTAGGAAGCTAAATGAGGATGACCTTATTGATAACCTTCTACAAAACCATCCTCCTACTGAGATGCTAATTGATGTGCTAGTACATGAATCCTTAGGGCAACTTAAGAACAACCGATGGGCCAAACTGTTCACTATTGGTTCTGATCAAGATCATACTACTATTGTGTAAATCAGTCCATCCAAAACCCTAAAAATCAATCCTTCCCTCTTAGCAGAGCAAGAAGACCAACTGCTCAATGTGTTAGGGAAACATCTTGATGTTTTTTCTTGGGAATATAGAGATATTAAAGAGGTGCATCCCTCAGTTTGTACAAAACACATCTACATTAAAGAGGGACGTAAACATGTGTGCCAATCCCATAGGAGAATGAACCCTTCCCTTAAAGACATTATAAAAGAAGAACTACAAAATTTACTGGATGAAAGGTTCATTTATCCTATTTTAGATAGTTAGTGGGTGTCTCCTTTTGTTATAGTACCCAATAAGAATGGGAAGTGGATAATTTGTGTTGAATATAGCGAAATAAAAAAGGATACAAATAAATATCATTTTACCCTACCATTTATTGATCAAGTTTTGGATGGTCTTGCAGGGAAGAAGTTATTTTCATTCTTGGACTGCTTTAGTGGGTATAATCAAATTCATATCATCCATGAGAATCAGGATAAGACAACCTTCACATGTCCCTAGGGAACCTTTTCCTATAGAGTCCTTCCATTTGGCATGTGTAATGCCCTTGCTACCTTTCAAAGGGCAGTTTGAGTATTCTTGCTAATCTTGTTCATGACACAATTGAAATTCATATGGATGACTTCACTCCCTGTGGGAATGTTTTTCATGAAACTCTCTCTAACCTGTGCAAAGTTTTAAAAAAATGCATTGAAATGAATATCCCGTTGATTTCAGAAAAGTGTGATTTTTTTATGAATGTAAGGATTGTCCTAGGTCACTTACTCTCCAAGGAAGGGATCAAAGTTGACCCTAACAAGATTTCCGTTATCAAAAGGGTCCCTGTCCCTCATAAAAAAAGGGATATTAGAAGTTTCCTTAGACTTGTTGAATATTGCATGAGATTTATTAAGGATTTTAGTAAGTTGGCCTCACCTTTGTTTGGATTGCTAACTAAATATTAAGACTTTTGTTGGACATATAGGTTTCAAGAGGCATTCAAACTGTTGAAGGAGAAATTGACCACTGCACCAATTCTTAGGGGTCTAAATTGGGCCTCGCCCTTCCACATCCACACAAATGCATCTGACAAGGCTATAGGAGTAGCCTTGAGATAAGTGGAAGATAAGTTTCCCTATGCCATATATTTTATCAGTAAAAATCTATCCAAATTTGAACTCAATTACATTGTTACTAACAAAAAGATCCTAGTTGTTGCACACTCTTTGAACAAGTTTAGGAAATATATCATAGGATACCAAGTTTTTGTACATATTGATCCTACAATCATTAAGTATTTAACGAAAAAAACCTGATTTTAGTGCTGAAATCATTAGATGTATATTATTTTTGCAACAATTTGATTTAGGAATTGTTGACAAGCCACGAAAGGAAAATGTGGTTGCAGATTTTTTGTCTAGACTAACATTGCCTATAGGAAATGAGGAGATGATAGATGATCGAATTTTGGATGAGCACGTATTTGTCATTTCACAATTGTCTCCTTGTTTTTTTATATAACAAATTACTTGGCTGTTGGGAGACTCCCTCCTAATCTCTCCTCCAAGGAGAAGAGAAGAATTGTTAGAAAAAGTGTCCATTTCACTTGGATTGGGGGCAATGTTTTTAGATTGGGACAAAATCAGATTTTGAGGAGGTGTGTAAGGGAAGATGAGGTCTTTTACATCCTCCCACCTTTCCATGATGGACCTATAGGGGCCATTTTCCTTCCAAGAGGACAACCTTCAAAATTCTCTAAGTAGGCTACTATTGCCCTACTTTATACCAAGATGCTAGAAGATACACTGCTAGACGTGATGAATGCCAAAGGATGGGAAAGCCTACATGAAAGGATGAAATTACCCTACAACCTAGAGTGACTCTTGAGTCATTTGTAAAGTGGGGCATGGATTTCATTGGGCCAATTTATCCCCCATATGAACAAACGAGATACATCATGGTGTGCACTGATTATTTGACAAAGTGGGCTGATGTAAGGGTAGTAAAAGTAGCAACAAAGAATAATATGGAAGAGTTTCTAAGAGAAAACATATTTTATGAGCATGGATTCCTGAGGGAGTTGGTCATTGATTAAGGGGATCAATTCACTTCAAATCGGATTGAGGGAATCATGGAGCAACATCACATAAAGCACAAAAAATCCAAACCTTATCATCCTCAAGCAAATGGGCAGGTAGAAGTGAAAAATAGAGCTTTAGAGAACATCTTAATTAAATTTGTCAACAACAGTAAAAGGTATTGTTGGCTTGTTGAGGCCTGACCCAGGTTCAAAGTTAGTTGCACTAACCAACAAAGCCCTAAACTACTGGCCCTTGCGACAACAACCCGCATAGCACAGGCTATAGTCTCACCCAAAGCAATATTGGGGGATGACAAAACTAGGTTTTTGCATCATGAGGCCTATGTGATAGGTTCATGCGACTCTTAGGGCTTAGCTCTGTCTTCGTGAACCCTAACCCTTCCGAAATAGATAATTACAATAATTTACGTAAACAAACTTTATACCTTCGTGGAGGCCTTTAATTATTCATAACATGTATAAATTATACTGATCTACCACTTTCATGCATAAGATAAGCATTCATTCATATAAATTACGATACAGAGAGAAAATACAGAAAGCTGCAGAAGTAAAAATTGTTGGGTGTGGAGCTTTGTTATCTTCTTTATTCAAAGGTATCGCCACATTGGACCCCAGTTCGTAATGGCATGACAACGCCGATCATTTTTGTGAGCCTCCAGGGGGGTCCAGGGCCGTTCATTAGCCAAAAATCCAATAGTAGAAGTTATGTTTAAACTGGGATTTTTTGCCCTAGAACGCAAGCCCTCACTATATATGAGGTAATTGTATTGCGGCTATGTAGATGTGTATTCTGAGCGAGAAAGAGAGAGGAGATTGTGTGAGAGTGAAGAGGGAATTACAATGGATTTGTTGTAGGTTGTATCTCTTCATTTTGCTAGATAATATAAACGGAAGGACTAGATTTTTCTCTGTGGATGTAACCCAAATTGGGTGAATCATGTATATCTATTTCTCTCTTGTTTTATGTGTTTTCTGTGCTTATATTTCTGCAGTATTTTTATGTGTTCCATTTCTCTGTAATATATAATTTTATAACAAAAATAAATACACTGATGTAGAATTGCTAAATCAAAAATTTCTTTATTAGATATATTCGTTCAAGTATAGGCTCTTTTTCCCTGCGCACTTCGCTGCAGAGGCCTGCGCACTCAACCTACAGACTAAGGTCTCCACGCACTCAGCTGCAAGCGCCTTCCCCTTCGCCTAAGTATAGTAAACAGACATTTCTTGTCATAGCTTACTTGCCCAATAATGATCTTCTATCAATCGATTATATCTTAGACTCGCTATGACTCTTCTATTTATAGCCTTTGCTTTTACAATACCATGGTCTGTAGACCATGGGCGAGTCTCAAAACCTTCTTATCACCTAACCACCTAAGGGACTAAATCCCCTTTGACTCTCACTATTGTGGAGACTTTACATATTTACAAAAATGACTTACAAAATCTGACAAAATTTAACCCTAGGGACCCCATCCCAATAGTATTGGGTAGCCAGAATTGTGGAAGCCACTTGGGCCTATAGCACCACATGGAAAACTACCACTGGATTGGCTTCCTTTGAGTTGGTTTATGGCAAAAAGGCATTGTTGTCCATTGAAATTAAATAAAATGCCCCAATAATTGTAGCATAATTGGACCTAGACCTTACTAAACCTTAGCAGGAGAGGTTGCAACAACTCAATGCTCTTGATGAATTTAGATTGCAATCTCTCATGCAAACTGAGGCAGTTCAATTGTAGAGGAATATTTGGCATGATAAAAACATCAAAGAAAGGACCTTCCAGGAGGGTGATTGGGCCCTTCTATATGATTCCATATTCAAGGATTTCAATGGGAAGTTGATGGCAATATGGTTGGGTCCTTATCTAGTGGAAACGTTTCATGAGAATGGCTCTATCCAAATCAGAACAATTGATGAAGAAGGAATTCCACATTTAGTCAATGACCACAAATTGAAGCTCTACATGTAGATTTTTATTGTATATTCAAAACTTCTTATGTAATATGCTAAAACAAAAGACTTGAATCTACTCTATTCATCAGCAGCAATAAAAAATGATCGATGAAATCACGAAGAAGAAAAGGAAGAATTTCAGTCACACATAACACAATATTTTTGAAGGGAAAAAAACAACTAAAAACCCCACTATTTGTATATTGCATTAACCAAAAGATCTGAGAAGAAAATACAATGCTTGTTCAACCCGAACAATCTCTGCACAAGTACAAACTATCCCACTGCTTCACAAACCATCTTGAGCCAATACTTAGCCAAATCGATTGCCTAGAAAGATCCTACTTCATTGCGCAATTTCCAAGGGAATTAGCCCATATTTAATTGGGAAATTCCTCACTCATAATTGTGCAATCCATCCTATTGTAGTGGCTGCAACACCCTCCAAAATTTTGGCCTGCATCCTAATTTCGAAGCCTTCCTTGGTTTTTCCACTGATGGTTGCAAACACTCGAGCTCATTCCATGAGATCTTGTAGAGTCCTTACACCTTTTTGCTTGTTTGACCATCGGTCGTCTTTTGGCATATTGATTGATTTGTCATGCTTGTGATCTTGTTCTAGTGATTTTTAAGATTGGTCTTTGTGTGCATGAGTTGTCTTCGCTCTTTGAACATCGGTCGTACTCACACAAAATTTTGTAAGCATTGTAGTGCAAGTTGGCATGGGGCTCAATTTGATCGTGTAAGGTATGTGACAACCTGATGAGCCCCAAAAATGGATAATTATATGGGCTCATTCAACCTCCTAATTCGACTTAATCCACCATTCTCATTAGTTTATTGCATGTTTTTTATTATATTTATGCTAATAGAGTGAATTGGGTTAGTCATTATGCCAACAAGTCTAATGTGTGCTTTGTGTAGTTTTTTTGGTCAATTTGGAGACAAAATCAAAGGTTTTAATGAGCACTTGGCAGCCAAATTCGTGGGAGAACAAGGGAGAGGATTTGTAGGAAGGTGTCCCCTTCATTTATGGGCATTTACCTCGAATTCTCCACCATCATCTCGGAGTTCAAGGGCCACCAAATCGATCATCACAAGGGCAGCCGAGCAAGTGCTAGTAAAAGTGTTGTTAACTACAAGTTTCGGCAGCCGAGTTCCTAAATTTAGGAGGGTTGTTGGGGTCCTCAATTTGTATAAATAAGAGGGCTTAGGGCCTCATTTAGTTAGTCACTTTCTAGGCAGAAGTTAGCTAGTTTGTAGTTCGATTTTAGTCAGTAGATTAGCTTTTCATTTCAACACATTTTCAAGCTTTCCCTTGTGGACAGTTTTTGATGTAACTCTTATTTTCTTGCTCAATAAAGATGAATCCAGCTTTGCACCAGCTCTAAATCTCTCTTAGGAGGCTGTAGCTCTTGGGGTTGGGCCCATCTCAAGTGCCCAGTACCTCCTTTGTTTACTTTCATGTGTCTTTGCTGCATTCTTAGAATAAAATCTGCTATTTTAGATTTAAATCTTGCTTTGTTATTTAGATTGCTTTTGATGGTTAAAGTAGCTTTTCATGTTTAGATTTAGTTGGTAGGATAATAACAGGAAAAATGCTCCAAAAAAGGGTCAACAAACACTTTTGGTTTCACCTCTTCCTTATTGGATCAGGGGCTAGAATTGAAGTAATCGTGCTGTCCCAAACAAAAACACTAGTTTTCTTTACCATGCAATCCTTAGTGTACTGTTTTCATTTGCAGAAGTTGGTTATGTGTTCAGATCTCTGAAATGTTTCATTGCATAGTTGATATACATGGTTCTCTTCCAAATAAAGCTGTTGTTCATTCACTTTATTGTTAGTTAGATTAGATTAGCTAGGACTTTGATTACTTGCAAGACTTTGTTGATTCAGTTGAATGTATACGGTGCAGAGCATCTCTACCACTCTTTCATCCACCTAAGCTTCATCAGAGCCATCTGCTCCATCTCCTAGCTAGGTTCCTCGTCTCACATCTGTCCTCTTGCCCACGTAACCCTACCTTTTTGTGCAATCATTGTTTCAACCTTCTTTGAGCCAATTTAGCCATCTACACCTTCTCATCACTCCATCCACCAGTACCTAGGCCACTTCAGACCCCTATCCTACCTCCATATCCATTCATGCATCTTCCCTCACTCACCCATCCTCCAAAATCCAATTTTTAAACATCCTGTAGAAATTTCTGAACATCCTGTAGAAATTCCTGAACATCCTGTAGAACCCCTGCAGACTTCTTGTAGAAGCTCACAAATGAGGTTTCTTGATAGCCAAACTTTGTGAAACTCTCTGGAAGGGTGTTAGGGACTCCTTAGACCCTCTCTGAACCTTCCCGACCTCTTCCAAGCATTTCTCCTCCTTGATCCACCCCTGCACAGTCAAAGAACAGTGAAAGCATATGCATGATGAAACTGACGACTTAATAAAAAATACAAAAAGATGTTTTCTTCAGATAGAGGTAGTCTAGACACATGTATTTTACCTTCATAGAAGTAATGGCATCTCTTTCAGTAGTTTGCATTCTCTCCTTTGCATCAGTAGGACTAGCTGGTAGAATTAGGGTTTGCTAGGGTTTGTGTTTTCCTTCAATTTTTCAATCTCTTTTCACAAATAGATTAGCTTCCTTCGAGTTAGCTTTCATCCATCAATTAAAAAGCTTCTTCTAAGAGCGCATAGAAGTTGGCTTAAGCTCCTAGCGGACTTGTGCCAGCTGACCAAGTGACAGTTGCGGCAAGAGCTAGTACTTGTGCATATAGCACCGTCGCTTCCAAGTTTGTTACGAACTGCCGGGTTGATAAAAGTAAAGACGGGAGTCCTAGGAGTTGTAGCATTATTGCTGCAATACTGGAGCCCACCATCTTTTTGGCGCCATTGCCGGGGAAGCGTCAGAGTATTGGTGATTGCTGCTTTTCTTCTATTTTTCTACTACAACCTTCTGCTAAGTAGTTTATTTCATTTCCATTATGCAATTTCGTTTCTGCAAAAGTAGATTAGCATTTCAATTCTGCAAGCGTACACTAGCATTTCATTCCTGCAATTTAATTTGAGAAAAATAGATTAGTCCTTTCCTGCTTTCATTTCAATTCCGCATTTTCATTTCAACAAGATAGTTAGTTGCAGTTCAATCTATTTTAGTTTTGTAGGTACAAGCAGAAAAAAGCAAAAATCAACCAAAAAGATTTCCTTTCATGCCTTGTAGGAGTAGAGATAATTCAGAAAATTGATTGCACAACACCCCCACTGCTTCACACGGCCAACCTTCTCTCTTCTTCGATGGCTGTGAGTAAAGAACCCTTAGGTGGACAGCAAGACATATTTGAAGAACCTCAAGGAAAGAAGAAGAAGAAAACATTCCTCTGGATCAAATGGCTACAAGCAGAAATGTTGGGAGCAATACCTTATCCAAAAATGAATTTGCAAATCAGATGGAAGATTTCAATAGCGAGGTAAGGCAGTTTCTTGCCATGCAACTGGATACCTTGCGGATCCAAAAGAAGCAAGAAGAAGCCATGAGGGCTTTGGCCATTTTTTCTCCTAGGTGCACTAGAAAGCATCCTAGGAATGAATGTCCAATGCACTATCTAGAAGTGTGTTTCGTCTCTGAAGAATACCATCCTATGAATCAGTGCCCTTCCTTGACTCTACTTAAATCTGCATACCAGAGAGCCAAAGGAGCCACTGAATCACTCTATTATATGAACCAAAGGAGGCCACATGGACCCATACCCTACCAGCAGGGAATGCAAGGTACATCCCAAAACTATTATGACCCTTATCAAACCACTTCCATACCTTCTTGGGGTCCCCCTGCTCACCCTTCCTGGTTCACACCTCCTCCTTGTTCCTTCACAGATCCATATTATGCCCAACCAGCTGCTCATTCGTTTCACTCTTATGCTCAGCCACAGCCTCAGTGGAATGCACCTCATCAGGGGTGGAGGCCCCAATACAACACTCCTCCTGCTTCTTTTCCTCCACCACCTGCTCATCCACAACCATCGCCTCCTGCTCCACCAAGGCAACCCCAAATTCCTGCCCAACCACAACCCCATCCACATCCATCTCAAATATACACCCCCACTCAACTACCCATACCACCATTTCCAAACCCGCACATTGGAATAGCTCAACCTAATTGCAAAGTTGAGGCACAACATGTCCAAATGACTCCTCTTGAGCTTAATGATCTTCACCATAGCTCAGGAAATTGCAAAAAATAGATTATCTTGAAAGCATTGAAGGACCACATCAAGCAAAAGAAGATTCAAAAGAGGAGATCAAAGAACCATGGGCTGCGCTTGATGAAGAGAAGACATCAGAATCAGATATCGAGAGAGCTTGCTCATGGTTACCATCAAATCCTCCATGTATTCAAGAGAAAGATCAACAAAAAGAGGAAGATGAGAAAGTCATGGTAGAAGGTGACATGAAACATGATCCAGATCAGCAAAAGGACCAAGGATATCATAGCTATATTGAAATATGGTTTCAGACGGTCACTAAGTTGCAGCAATACTCTCTTCCTCAGCTATGTTTGATCCCTTCAAAGTCAAATCATTTGGTCTCTGAAATCCGGATAGCTGTCAAAGCATGCATCTCAAGCCACCACATCATTTTGTCTCTAATCTTGATGTGCACATGGCTCCATTGGAAGTATTCTTACACTTGAAAATGATTTTGTTTTTCAAGTAGGGTAGGGTAGAAAAAAAAAAAGAAAAAAGAGAAAAAAGATTAAAAAAAAATGAAAATAAGAGGAAAAATAAAAATCTAAGGTGAAAACCTCCTCGGAGGCGCCTTAGATTGGCTCATTGATTGAAAACCTCCATGAGGCGGTCAATGGGTTGGAAAAAAAAGAGAAAAGAGAATAAGATCTCTGGGTGAAAACCTCCCTTGGAGGTGCCCAGGGCAGGCAATTAGGGTGAAAACCTCCATGAGGCGCCCTAGTTGTTTCCAAAACAAAAAAAAAAAAAAAAGAGAAAAAGAAAAATAAAACTAATTTCCATTGAATAATTTCAGATTGCAGCAAGGACATTGCAGGAGGATCGCTCAAAACAAAGACAGAGGAAGTTTTGTGCCTTCTATAGGAAGTTCTGTGTTTTCTACAGGAAGTTCTGTGTCTTCTACAGGAAGCCTACAAACAAGCCAAAATTGATCTCTGAAGAGGACCTGAAGGCCGGGAATCTGTCCATGAGGCCTGCAAGCATCCATGTTTCCATCCCTCACCCTTCTCCATCATTTTTTCCATCTCATTGTGCTTCTTTCCTCAAAATTGTGTGTTCTACAGGAAGTTCCTGTAGAAATTACAGGAAGTTCCTATAGAAATTACAGGATTTCTACAAGAAGCTAGAAATGGATTTCAAAAAGGTGGTTTGAGAACATGATAGCTTCCGCAAGGGTTTAGAAGTCCTCCTGTAATCTTCAAAATCCTCCTCCATCATCTCCATGCCTGCATCACAGCCCAAGTCAGTTTTTCTTTCCATGCAAAAACTTGCAGACTGCTTTGAAGAAAAAATACATAGAACAGAATTTGTTTTTTCCCTAGCTTGAAAACCGTGCATCCATTTGCAAAAATGTTACAGGGGGAGTTGTATAGGGACGATGGCAACATGCCCGAGAAATTTCATCCAATTCCGGTGCATGGTTTCCAAGAAATCCGCCTCCATCACCGTCAGCCATTTTTGCATTTTCTCCATATCGTGCATCCATTTCAAAACCTGTTTCATGGGGAGATGCATATGGGTGATAGTAGCCTACCCAAGCAGTTTCAGCCGATTCCGATGCACGGTTTCCGAGAAATTGATCTCTGTAACCTTCAGCCATTTTCCATTTTTCTCGAAATATGTGCATCCATTGATTGCAATTTTGCTATGGGAGGTGCATCATGATGATAGGAACATGCTCAGCAAGTTTCAGATCGATCTGATCTATCGTTCGGGAGCAATGGCGAAAACAAGTTTCGGTCCTATGAAAATTCAGCAGCAGTAGCTTGAGGGTGCAGATCTGAACGTGAAGCCAACTCCTACAGCATGGATCCGGCCAGAGGATACCTGCACAAGAAAAATAGCCATGAATCAGCCACCAAGCCCTCATGCAATCACAAAAACCAATGCATGCAGCAAATGAAAGGCCACAACACCTCACGGCAGCCACATTCGACTTCCAGGTATGTGACTAAAACTCATTCCTCTATTGCATGAATCTAATCTAAGCACTGCATGAATGAATGAGATGGTGGGATTCAACCAGGAAGCTAGCCAGATTCAATTGCACTCATTCAGGCAAAAATCACGCAGCATACGTGTATAGTTGTTCACGTGAAATTTGAAAAACACAGGTAGTGGTAGACGTGTTGAACTCTAGCGCATAGGACATCAAATGATTAACAGATAGAAGAGAACATGTAGTTCATAACATCACTGCAGTTCGAATAAAGCTAGCGCACATTTTTGCCACCTCACCACAAATCACGCAGCAATTAATGAACGCTCGGCTGAAACTCACAAACTGCTGTTAACTTGCACTTGCAACATTTTCAATTGAAGTATGCATCCTCCGCTTCCACAAAATGATTAACCCGTCATCCTCCATTGAGCTTTGCGGCCTGGTTCACAATTCTCTAGCGTATCGGGCTCACTCAGAGGCGCAGGGGCGTTCTACAGGAAGACGTTCTACAAGAAAGTACAACAAAGCCTTCCAGAGCAGAAAAGCCCGAGTTTTTCTTCATCAAATTTGGAGCTTGAAGAGAGGTAGGCTCAAAAACACCATTCCCATGCATGATATTTTGAAAGGTGGTGAACTAGCTTGTTTGAAGTGGAGAAAATTAAAACTATTCTGCATGTGGGTCAAGAATGGTGGTTTGCTTATATGATAAACATAATTTCTTTTAAATGGTGCTGCGTCATATTCACCTCCATGGTTCTTGTTAACAAACTCTCCCCATTATAATGATAAACCGCTGTAAGGCTCACCTGTGCACATATAAAAATTTTGTGACTGCTATATGGTTGGTGTGAAAATTAAGCTCTGCACTCTGTCTGTGAGAGCCTAATTTCATTTTGACAGTCAAGTTTTGGGGCAGCAGCAACATTATAACTAGGGAATTGGTGAAAAGGGAGATACAAACATTTGAGAAACCCTATCCTGAGAATCAAAGGAGGAAACCATACACAGAATTCCCCTTCTGATCAGTACACAAGCCAAAACAGAGTATTTTTCACCATGCCAGGAGGGTTTATCAGAAAGGAACCCTCGGATTCCAGGAAATTGCAGGAAACCTAGGACAGACCACCACAGAGAGAATAGGAAAGGCAAGAGGAAAAGCAAGAAAAAGGACAAGCTACTGAGGCCAAAGCTGTGAGTGGAGTAAACACACAAACGCCAAGGGAGAAGCGGTTGCAAACCCGGGCAGAGAGGACTGAAAAAGTATAAACAAGTAAAGGCACACCCAAGGCAACCACAGCACAAGTCAAAGAGAAGGCACCCCCAGCCAAGCAAGCCAAATCAGCGAAAATTGGTTCTACAGGAAGCCAACAGACTGTTTATACAGGAAGCCAGAAAACTGCTTCTACAGGAAGCCAGAAAATGGCCACTACAAGACTTTCTACAGGAAGTTTGGGGAAAGGGCAGCAGAAGGAGAAATCAGCCGAGATCTTAGCTAGGGAGACAGCAGCTGTGTTGGCCACCCTAAGCACATCCCCCAAGCAGAAGGAAAAGTGAAAGAGGGAGCCTCCCCTGTACTTTAAGGAAAGAATAAGTGTAAGAACTAAAACCAGCAAACCCCAACCACCGTCCAAAGAACCAATCACCATTGTCGATACCCCTACCACACCAAGGGAGAGGTCCCCCTCAAAGGCATCCATCACCTATGAATGGGGAAGCCTGAAGACATCCACCTGCAGAGAAAGAATGAAAATGTTGGACACAAAGGCCTCTCTACAGGATGCTGAGACAGTTCTACATGAAGCTGAGAATTCTCTAGGAAAAGGAGCACAGGCAGTGGGAAGAAGCAGAGAGAAAAGCATGGTTTCATGACTGAGAAGAGGACATCACTTCAGAAGCTTGGCATGACAGGGAGGCCACTAGGGCCATCAAAGATGAGGAGATAGATTGGTTGCTCAGAGGATGAGCAACACTTTCAGTAGCAGGGTGATGATGAGCCCCAAAAATGGATAATTATATGGGCTCATTCAACCTCCTAATTTGACTTAATCCACCATTCTCATTAGTTTATTGCATTTTTTTTATTATATTTATGCTAATAGAGTGAATTGGGTTAGTCATTATGCCAACAAGTCTAATGTGTGCTTTGTGTAGTCTTTTTGGTCAATTTGGAGACAAAATCAAAGGTTTTAATGAGCACTTGGCAGCCAAATTCGTGGGAGAACAAGGGAGAG
Organism: Pinus tabuliformis; assembly: GCA_031772625.1. Classification (NCBI taxonomy): domain Eukaryota; kingdom Viridiplantae; phylum Streptophyta; class Pinopsida; order Pinales; family Pinaceae; genus Pinus; species Pinus tabuliformis. The sequence continues at coordinate 1,779,247,258 of CM062816.1, read as the reverse complement.
GATTTGTAGGAAGGTTTCCCCTTCTATGGGCCTTTACCTCGAATTCTCCACCATCATCTCAGAGTTCAAGGGCCACCAAATCAATCATCACAAGGGTAGCCGAGCAAGTGCTAGTAAAAGTGCTGTTAACTACAAGTTTTGGCAGCCGAGTTCCTAAAATTTAGGAGGGCTGTTGGGGTCCTCAATTTGTATAAATAAGAGGGCTTAGGGCCTCATTTCAGTTAGTCACTTTGTAGGCAGAAGTTAGCTAGTTTGTAGTTCGATTTTAGTCAGTAGAGTAGCTTTGCATTTCAGCACATTTTCAAGCTTTCCCTTGTGGACAGTTTTTTATGTAACTCTTCTTTTCTTGCTCAATAAAGATGAATCCAGCTTTGCACCAGCTCTAAATATCTCTTAGGAGGTTGTATCTCTTGGGGTTGGGCCCATCTCAAGTGCCTAATACCTCCTTTGTTTACTTTCATGTGTCTTTGCTGCATTCTTAGAATAAAATCTGCTATTTTAGATTTAAATCTTGCTTTGTTATTTAGATTGCTTTTGATGGTTAAAGTAGCTTTTCATGTTTAGATTTAGTTGGTAGGATAATAACAGGAAAAAGGCTCCAAAAAAGGGTCAACAAACACTTTTGGTTTCACCTCTTCCTTATTGGATCAGGGGCTGGAATTGAAGTAACCGTGCTGTCCCAAACAAAAACACTAGTTTGCTTTACCATGAAATCCTTAGTGTACTGTTTTCATTTGTAGAAGTTGGTTATGTGTTCAGATCTCTGAAATGTTTCATTGCATAGTTGATATACATGGTTCTTTTCCAAATAAAGCTGTTGTTCATTCACTTTATTGTTAGTTAGATTAGATTAGCTAGGACTTTGATTACTTGCAAGACTTTGTTGATTCAGTTGAATGTATACGGTGCAAAGCATCTCTACCACTCTTTCATCCACCTAAGCTTCATCAGAGCCATCTGCTCCATCTCCTAGCTAGGTTCCTCGTCTCACATCTGTCCTCTTGCCCACGTAACCCTACCTTTTTGTGCAATCATTGTTTCAGCCTTCTTTGAGCCAATTTAGCCATCTACACCTTCTCACCACTCCATCCACCAGTCCCTGGGCCACTTCAGACCCCTATCCTACCTCCATATCCATTCATGCATCTTCCCTCACTCACCCATCCTCCAAAATCCAATTTTTAAACATCCTGTAGAAATTTCTGAACATCCTGTAGAAATTCCTGAACATCCTGTAGAACCCCTGCAGACTTCCTGTAGAAGCTCACAAATGAGGTTTCTTGATAGCCAAACTTTGTGAAACTCTCTGGAAGGGTGTTAGGGACTCCTTAGACCCTCTCTGAACCTTCCCAACCTCTTCCAAGCATTTCTCCTCCTTGATCCACCCCTGCACAGTCAAAGAACAGTGAAAGCATATGCATGATGAAACTGACGACTTAATCAAAAATACAAAAAGATGTTTTCTTCAGATAGAGGTAGTCTAGACACATGTATTTTACCTTCATAGAAGTAATGACATCTCTTTCAGTATTTTGCATTCTCTCCTTTGCATCAGTAGGACTAGCTGGTAGAATTAGGGTTTGCTAGGGTTTGCGTTTTCCTTCAATTTTTCAATCTCTTTTCGCAAATAGATTAGCTTCCTTCTAGTTAGCTTTCATCCATCAATTAAAAAGCTTCTTCTAAGAGCTCATAGAAGTTGGCTTAAGCTCCTAGCGGACTTGTGCCAGCTGACCAAGTGACAGCTGCGGCAAGAGCTAGTACTTGTGCATACAACACCATCGCTTCCAAGTTTGTTACAAACTACCAGGTTGATAAAAGTAAAGACGGGAGTCCCAGGAGTTGCAGCATTATTGCTGCAATACTGGAGCCAACCACAACCTCACCCTTTGGTGGATCACCATGCGCTAATCCATTTCCGCTAGGACCCAAAACATTTTGGTCTCTGTAACCTGCACTGCGTATTTTTTTGCTGCCTCCAGGAGGTCTGGTTCTTGAGGACGAAACTGACTGTCCTCCAACGTCCTCCATGCTACTAAGACTATCAACAGTGACAACTAGACATAATGAAATGCCTTTCCCTCATCCTGGGCCTCGCGACAATTCTCCAAGAACTCCTTGCATAGGTACTGAGCCTAGTTGTACTGGACTCCTTTGGCACATTACACAGCCAAGGAGATCACTAGCGCTGAAATTTCATCCGCGCGGCACTTCCACGTGATTTTGCATGCCAATATCTGCGCGACGAACTACATCACGGGGTCTGAAATAGAGCGGATGGAATATCCATGCAACTTCTTAACCAACCCGAACTTGCTCTTCATTTGATCAGTGAGTTGCTTCTCATTTGTTTTCCCTCCAAATGATTCTGCTTGATCCACAACTTGATAGGGTAGCAAGGTGATCTGGTGGATCAACATATCAGTAATAGGGATGGGTTCTCCTAGCTAGAGACACCCATCGTGCACCAGGGTGAGTAATTTCCTAAAAAATACAGTGTTAATGATTGTATGGTTGAAGGGAGACACCCAATTCATGTTCAGAAGGCCCACTTTCTTAACTCCCACGACCCACTTCATAGGTTCTAAGCACGTAACCCCAGTTTACTCAAAATAGATTTTTTCCAAATATTTGTTCGGCACAAGCTGAGGGAACTTCTCATGATCCCCTAAATCCCAATCCTCTAGCTTGAGTGACAGAATGCGGCCCAACAATGTGCCCTCAAACACCACCTTCTCTGGCAGCAATGGTGTAGAGATCATGAATTTTGCATTATCTGGGTCTTTAGGCACCTTGGTTGTGCCCTTGCACGGTGGGATGTACTTTGGGAGCTGAGTCATAGGCTCACCCTCTTTGGAATCCATCTCCTCGATGCCTCTGTGAAGTTCTTCTTCATCTAAATCAAGGGGCTCATGTGGCTACTGCACTTTGTCCATTTTCCCCTTCTCGCGGATCTCTGTGGGAATTTTTTGCAGTGATTGCCTCACTGGAACTTGTTGTGGTTTTTTATGTTTTTTATCAGCTGTAGAGGGCTTAGGTCTAGGATACTTAGGTGTTGTAGTCAGAATTCTCTTAGGATCAAAGGGTGTTGCTTCAGCGGAGGGTGTGGCTTCGATTGCAGGTGGAGTGGAAATCATTCTCTCAAAGATGATCTCACGGTGCCATAAAGTAAGTTGGAAAACTTCGGTCGTGTTAGGATGTCCTCCCAAGCCTTCTCAGACGTACAACATTCGTTCTGGCAACAAATATTAAGGCAAACTCGTTGACAACAAAGTGTTTGAACGCTGGGCAGCCTCCCAGATTTATAGGCAAATTTGAATTCAAATCAAACCATTCACTCCAAATTTCTATCATTAATGCATATTTGGTGGCATATTTCCAAATATTTTCCCAATAAATGTGCCTTCCCCACTCATTTTAATGAAAATTTTGCCATCCAATCATTTACAGTGCATCCAATGACTACTTTTTGAATAGGCTACACAACACCAACCTTTGTGGCACATCTCCCCTCGGTGCCCTACTTTCTTCCATTGTGAAACCATCTTACTTCGGCTTCCCAATTTTTGGTAGTGTAGTTTATAGTCTCGTACTTCCTTGCAGCTGCCTGGAGTACTAAGACTATCCTGCCATCATATAGTCATTGCGCAGGGGAGGGATCACCCTTGTACAACTTCAATTAATTGCCATTGAATCTGCCTAGAAACAATTCTCCATTTAGCTTCGCAAGTTGAACTGCACCACCATCTATAATTTCCTTTACCACATAGGGTCATAGCCAATGCATTTGAAACTTTCTAGGAAATTTCACAAATTTTTTTCATATAATAAGACCAAATCATTAACCTGGAAGGTGCACTACTTTTTATGTCGATCATGCCATGCCTTTTCGTGCTCCTTTTGCACCTGCTGGTGAAATCTTGCTAAAACCCGATCCTCCTCCAATTCCATCAACTGCGCGAGGAGCTCCTCCATAGTCTCACGGTCAGTCACATTGGTCAGTGTTGCAATCCGTAGAATTGACACAATATATTCCATGGGCATCATAGCCTCCTTCCCATAGACCAAGCTGAAAAGGGTTTGGCCTGTCGACACAGACGATGACAGCATTAACAACATATGCAACACATTAACAACAAGATTCATATAATTGCATACAAATTAGTTCATATTCAGGTACGTAAGTTAAAAAACATATATCATTAAGGAAACCAGAGCAGTCCAACTGCAATAACAACATATGCATGAAAATGTGTTGGTTTTTATTATATAAAGAAGTGTAAGTCACAATCATACAATACACCATGTAAACCTACTAGCCCCATTAGTGGAATGTTACAACCACATCTACCTGCTCCTCCAAAGAGATATACAAGCTCCGTGTAGTGGAGAAGCCAAGGCGTGTTACAATACTATCCAAGTCTTCTTCAAGATAGTCTTAGTAGAAGCTTGGCTAACCAAAAAGCCCTTACAATGAGTTATGAGGGACTATTTGTAGCAAAGGGTGGGGTGACCCTTGACATTCCCCTTTGTGACAGTTCAATTACCCTCATGACTCTTCACCTACTCTATGATTGTTACATCCAACTGTTGACACTCGAATTACACTTGACATGACTCAACATTACAATTCACATGTACTCATGTGAGACAACATGGCTTTAGCAAGCCTTGAAAGACATCACTGACACTCGGTCCTTTGTGATGAGACCAACTCTTTGACATGCTTGTGATGGTGAAGCTAGTGAGCTAATGCCAAGCTTGGTCATCTGTGATGGTGTGCATGCACCTCATGGTGACATCTTGCTGAAGCGAACTCTTGCCTCTGTTGCAACCAGTGCATTGGTTCGGCCCCTTCATCCAACTCGTCTGCTAACATGCACATGGTCTTCTTAGATACGGTTGAATAGGAAACACACTGATGCATAGTGTTCGTGTTGATCTTCAAGTGTGTGTTGGTGGTCATGTGCATCAACTTACCGAAGTACATGTTCAGCCCCAGTTGGACTTGATTCTTGTCTTTACCTTGGTGAGTGTGTTGAATGGGTTGGATTGCATGTGTGTGCTCAATGACATGCATGCTGCTGGATCCTTTGGATGTGATCAACAACACTGCTCACCATGCTTGCTCTGTGTCAGCTGCTAGGATGGATCCTTAACTTGTACTAGCGTAGTATTCATCCGTGAGTGCATGTTGCACCCACTGTTGTTCCTGTTCCTATTGCAACTCATTGGACTATCTGTGCAGCTCCATGTTCTTCTTGAGTTGTTGCTTCAGCACATGCAACTCCTTCTTTGTTCCATCTTCTGCCTTCGTGCAATCTTCATGTTGCATTGTCCCTTCATAGCCTGAGTCTCCAAAGTTTCTTTCATTATTAGTGGATCTGCTTGATCTTTCAACTTTGCTCCACCTCTATGTTGTCAATAACCTTCCTCTTGCATTTGTTGTGTTCACTTCATTTGTTGCATTTGTTGCATTCAGTATGCTACCTTCAGCGCTTGTTCATGATGTTGCTTGTTGTGCTGCTGCTGCTTGATGTCCTTGTCCACCAACAACTTGATGTCTTCGTGATTAGTAAACCCATGGACACTTGATCGACTGCATCCCCAAGCGTGCTTTGAATGGTGTCTTCATCTCTGCTCTCTTGGAAACCATTGTACCTATACTGCTGAGAGGCAGATGAACGCCTGTTATACCTGGAGACATAGAAACTTTCATAGTAATCAATCTGTCAATTGAAAACCAAAATTAACATGAGAACTCACTTGCAACATAACTGGGTGAATGATCATGAAGGTTGTGCAATTTCGGCCGGGAGGTCGGGAGACCGACTGCCAAGACTACACAAGGCACAGTCTGGGCTAGTAGGAGACTGTCTAGCTATTGGAACTGCAAAATGCACAATCCAGTTGGGCAGTTGGTTGTTGGAACTACACAATGCCCAATTCCAGCTAGGAAAGACCGCTAGCCCAGGGACGAATTTGTGCAAATTTTTGGGCCAAGCACCCACTGACCTCTAGAAATGCACAATTTAGTCCAAGAGGCTAGTGTTGGGCCAGAATGTGCAAATCTAGAGAGGAAGGTGAGCCTTCCTTCTCCAGATTGTGTAATGCAGCCTTGGTGAAGGCAGAGACCAGGCCAAGGTTGGCCCGACTCGCCGACGGGCAACTGAAAGCAAGTAAGTCGATGAAATGCATGGCGACACTAAGTGATAACAAAAGTGATAAATAGTGCACGCAAAACATGAATGGAGGATTGATCAAACAGATCAACATGCATGTGGGTGAGGTCGTTCGCCAGTTGGACGAATGTCTGTGCAAAACAATTTCATGCATGCGACAACAGTGAGATAGCAACAAAAATTGAAACAGATCTAGGACAAGCTAGTATACATGTAAATGATAACAAGTGTTCAAAGAAATCAAGCAAACAGTACTCATACAAGAAAAACCCAAAAAGCGACAAAAATGTAGCACAAGACATGGGAAGCGATCTTACCCCAAAAAAATTGAGCTGAATGTGTTGATTTCTCCTATATGTGATGTGAGATGTCAGAGCTACAAGGTTAATGTGAGGAATGAGCTCTGCAGCATCTGGTTGATAAGTTTTGATAACATCGAGGTTGTGATGCACATGCCACAAACCTAGGGGAAGCGACACTTGGAGGGAGGTTTCTAAATTGTTCCTTGCATGTAACTTCCAACTGCTAAACATAGATCCTTGAAACAAGGGATTCATTTGCATGCTTCCTTGGGAGAAACAACCCAGGCATGCAAGTCTATTTTTCTCAGTCCCAACAAGAACCGGTCAACTCAGCTGCACATGCAAGAGATTGCTTGACTGCTGGGGAAAAATGTGCATTTCTGACTGTAAGTTGGGCTAACTACCCAAGGGGATTGCGTAATTTTTGGGCCTAACAGCCTACTCCTACCAAGATTTGTGAAAATCCTGGGCTAAACATCCTGTTGATGGGAAAAATTGCGCAAATCCTATTGGGAGGGTTGGCTGGCAGGATTTCACAATCCTGGAGCCCAGCAGGCTGTCAAAGGGAATTGCGCAATTCCTGGGAGGAAGGCTAGTTTCCCTCCAGAAATGCACAAATTTCACTGGGAAGCTGCTTAGCCTGCATTTGGACCAAGTCTAGATGAGCAACCTGTGAGGGGAATGGATCGACTGTGATCGAAAGGATGCCTTTGTGCGAGGAAGTCATTGAAGCTTGAGTACTTGATGAAGCAAGAAAAAGTGTAGTGTAAGGTTGGTAGGGGAGGCTTCAAAATAGGCCAAGGAAAAATTTTGGAGGGTGGTTGTAGCCGCTACAACATGTTGGAAAGCTTGTTTAGAGCACTTTCCAATGTAGAGATTATAATATAGGCTTTGAGTCCTTCTACTGCTTGGTAGGTGATTGGAAACTTCTCTTCTCATTGACTCTTTGGCCAGTTGAACCCCAACTACCATGATGATCATTTTATGGCTTCTTCAGTAAGACTGATACTATGATGATTCTCTACAAGAAGCCTGCAGCTACCATGGAGTTCCATCTGGCCTATCACTGTAATCATCATTTTATTGCTTCTTCAGTAAACCTGCTACTATGATGATTCTCTACAAGAAACTTGCAACTACCATGGAGTTCCATCTATCCCATCATTGTAATCATCATTTTATGGCTTCTTCAGTAAGCTTGTTCTGTTATGAGTTTCTACAAAGCACCTCAACAACCATGGGGTTCATTCCAAACACCCATTCATTGTGTTGACCCATGTTTGACATCAATGCCAACACTTACACAGCCACCTATACACCATCGAATTTCCAACATGTCTTTGTCATGAAAGGAAGCTTTGGTGTACTTCCCCAATGTACATCCTTTTCATGTGTCTCTCTGCTCTAGTGTACCCTTGGGAAGTCTTGTAGAATTTTTCTCTATGATCTTCAAAGGTCCGTGGTGCAAGTGACCAAATATTCTATGCCATAAATCAGTGATGTCTCGGCTTTGCACCTTCTCTACTTTAATTCTCAAAGCAGTGCAGTCTTCTCCCTCCAATTTGTAGAGGTTCTTCACTCGAAACCTAATCTGCTTCACCTGTCCTGTGACTATGTGATGAAGGAAATCCTTTTCCTTACTAAATATGACATGATAGCCTCAATCATCCAACATGGCAACAAAAACCAAGTTCCTCTTCAAACCCAGAACATACATGAAATCTCTCAATGTGAGGGGAGAACTAGAATCCCTCTAAAAGGTAACAGTACCGTTTTTTATTGTGCTATACCTCCCATCATCACCCATCTCGATATGCATATGGAGATCCTTCTCCTCCAAGTTATTGAAGAGTTATTTGTTTTCGGTCATATGGAATGAGGCTCTACTATCCAAGTACCACACACTACCCATCACTGATGACACCATGCAAGCGATGAGAGTGAAATCTAGTTTGAATTATGAATCAAGAGCTTCACCTTTCACTCCTCTTGAGGGATTCTTACCGGCCTTCTTGTGTGAACACTTTCTGGCATAGTGTCCCAATTCGTGACAGTGAAAACATTTGATTTTCGACATGTCCTTCTTCTTTCCGCCCTGACTGGAATTAGATTTGGAATGGGATGATTTCCCCTTCCCTTTCTTCACCTTCCCAGCTAAGGCATAGTTCTCCTCATCATCATGCTTTGATGAGGATCCTTCTCTGGTGTTCTGCTGAATATTTTCCTGTAGAAAGTCAAATCACAATTTCTCCCACTCTAATAGCTTCTCCCTCCCATTAACCAAGTCCTAGTGGTTCTGCCAGCTCTTGGGAAGTCCTAGAAGTGTTAGGCTCACCAGATCATCTTCTACAACAGTAACCCTGACACTTCCAAGCTCATCCCAACATTGGGTGAACTTGGTCAAGTACTTCAGAATTGAGTCACCCTTCTCCATCTTGATCTTTCTAAGTTTGTCCTTTAACATCAGCTTATTGTGGTCACTGCTATTTTGAAACAGGTCCATCAATGCCTTCCACATTGCAAATGGAGTTTCCTTACCGTGGAGATTCAAGACAATATAATCTTGAACTCCTTTTAGGATAATCCTTCTCGCCTTTTCCACACACTTTCTCCATTCAACCAAATCTTTAACATCAGATGCTGGAGGCTTTGGGATATCATGATCTATGAATTCCTTCAGCCCTTTGTCTTCCAACATTGCCTCCATCCCGTCCTTCCAAGCTATGTAATTGGAACTTCCCTCTAGGGCATACTCAAGTATCAAACCATAGAACGACATCCTACTGACTCTGAAGTATGAAACTGACAATTTGATTTCACCCGCACAAAAAACTCGTATTCTCCTCTTCTATAGTGACTTCAACTCTAATACCATGTAGATTTTTACTATAAATTGAAAGTTTCTTATGTAATATGCTAAAACAAAAGACTTGAATCTACTCTACTCATCAGCAGAAGCAAAAATTGATCGATGAAATCACGAAGCAAAAAAGGAAGAATTTCAATCGCACATGACACAATATTTTTGTGGGGAAAGAAACATCTAAAAACCCCGCTATCTGTATATTGAATTAACCAAAAGGTTTGAGAAGAAAATACAATGCATGTTCAACCCGAACGATATTTACACAAGTACAAACTATCTCACTACTTCACACCAGCTCAAGCCAATACTTAGCCAAATTTGTTGCCTGCCAAGCTCCTACCTCATTGTGCATTTTCCAAAGGAATTAGCCCATATTTAATTGGGAAATTCCTCACTGGTAACTACGCAATCCATCCATAGGACTTCTACTGATTGCATGCATCACCTGCTTAATTTAGGTGAATTTACAATTGATAGTACATTGTCCCTGAACTCTAATCTCAACCGAGTCTTCATCTGAATTGATATGCATCAGTCATTTTGAGTGAATTATCAATTATCTGATTGATCACTACATGTGAATTAAATCTGATTTAATTCACTTGACCTAACACTAGTTCCTCCATTAGTTATAACTATTTTAACTAAAATTAACTCAGTTACACTGAATTGAATAATTACAACTCAATAGGAACTCAACCTGGGCCCCTAAAATTTAGGGATCACTCTACATGACTCAAGATAGACTTCCAATATTTACTGAGCCAAATAAGTCAACTTAAGTTAGTTAACTATTACAAGTTGCTATGAGAATGGAATTACAATTTAATTCCCAATTTAATTCATGGACAAATTAAATTAGGATTTTCTTGTTGCTATTTTTAACATTACAAGAAACCTATGTCAAAGGAGGAGTTGACTAGTTCAATAAGTAAGGATTTTAATGTGATTGAGGGTCTCAAATCTCTCAGTCCATCTAACGATGAAAATTCTTGGTGAAAACCTCCATGAGGCACTTTAGGCAAGCTCTAGGACTAAAAACCTCCATGAAACAGTCCAAGAGTCTTAAAAAAATGAAAAAAAAAAAAAAAAGATCCCCAAGTGAAAACCTCCTTGGAAGCACATGGGGAAGTCCTCTAGGATTGAAAACCTCCTTGGAGGTAAACCTGTAGGTCTCAAAAAGAAAAAGGAGCCCATATACCAATTTTCTAACATGTTTTTGCTGCAGGGTTCTAGTCACAGTCAAAGGAGGAAAAAAAACAAGTAGACAACTTCAAAACTCCACCTTCACATTCTCCAAGCTAACTCTCTGCATGTGTTGAGAAACGACAACAAGAAGTTCCAATTTAATTTGTCCTTGATTTAAACTGTTAATTAAAATCGAATTATGTTCTCATAGAAAACTGTAAATAGTTAATTAAGAGATAATTAACTTAGGAATTTCGATTTGGAAGTCTTTCTGAACTCATGTATATGTTCTCCCTATATTATAGGGGTCCAGGGTGAGTTAAGTATGAGTTGTAATTAGTTAACTTAGTTTACTAAGTTAAGTCCAATTAAATTAGTTCTAAACTGTTTGAGGAACTAATAGTGAGCTAACAATCAGTTGGTGAACTAATGCATTAACTAGTGCTACTCCAGTTAACTGAAGATTCCCTCATCAGAAACTCATGCATGTCGATTCTGAGAAAGACCCAGTTGAGACTAGAGTGCAGGGACAATGTACTATTTGTTGTAGATTTTTCTGAGTTGTACAGATGGTGCATGCAATCAAGAACTAAGTCTAGAAGGGATTGCGCAGTTTTGGATGCATTGATTTCCCTTTAAGATGGGCTAATCAACCATAGGAATTGTGCAAGGAAATGGGGACTTGGAGAGCAGAAGAATTGGCTAAGTGTTGGCCAAGGGTTTGATTGTGAGTTGGAGATTGATTTTACTGAGTGCTGGGATTGTTCTTGTGAGAAAAAGCATTGTAATATCATCTTGATTTTCTGATATATGCAATACAGATAGTGGGGTTTTGAGTTGTGGCTTTCCCCGGATATTTATTTTGTTATGTGTATTTTATTCTCTTTCTCTTGTTGATTATTGTTTTGCTTGATCTTTATGTGCTTCCACTGTAAAGAGTAGAATTAGATTCTTGTCTCTTGCTTTAGTACATTGCATGAGCTTGTGAATCTACATGATTTTATACATGGTATCGGAGATGAGAAGAGTATACTAGAGGATATTTCAAATTTTTTGAGTTCAGGGTTAGAGGTGAAATTCAAATTTGCATTTCATACTTCAGGATCGACAGATGACGTTCTACGTTTTTTGACTCGAGTATGCCTTGGAAGGCAACTTGAATTTTATAGCTTGGAGGGATAGGATGGAGGCTATGCTAGAAGATAATGGCTTGAAGGAATTCATTGATCAAGAAGTCCCCAAGCCAGCATCTATGGATGCACAAAACTTGGCCGAGTGGAAGAAGTGTGTGGTGAAGGCAAGGTAGATAATCCTTGAGGGCGTTTGAGACCACATTGTCTCGAGTCTCCATGGTAAGGAAACTCTACATGCTATGTGGAAAACATTGACAGATTTGTATCAGAACAATAGTGACCAAAGGAAATTGGCACTGAAGGAAAAACTTTGAAAAATCAAAATGGAGAAAGGCGAGACCATTTCTGAATACTTGACCAAGTTCACTCAATGTCGTGATGAACTTGGAAGTGTTGGAATCACGATTTCAAAGGAGGATATGGTGAGCCTTGTTCTTCTAGGACTCCGTTGATGGTGCTGGGCACACCAACATTCAAGGGATCACCCGGTATGAAGTCCCAACTAGACCTTGCACTGTTTGGTGTGGAAGACACATCGAGTATGATGGCCTAGTTTCCATTATCTTAAGGATTTGCCTCAACTCTTGCTTGTCAGCACATGAGAGTGTTCTACTTTGTCTTCGAGAAGCGAGGTTCACGTGCCTGGTGAGTGTAAGTGTCACTTGTGTCAATGGTTCTTTCACTTTAAGGGAAGAGAGTGAGAGTGAGTCCCAAGTCGGTTGGGAGAAGTCCCAACTCTGCTAGGAACACATAACACAACAGGACGTGCACAACTTCCAGCAGTCCAGTCCACATGAATGTGGTAGTCACAACACACAAGGGAAGATAACACGTATAACACTCGTCGGATTAGTCCACACAAGTGCAACAATTGTTTACAACGAGTTTTATGTGAAAGGTCTATCTGATGTTCGGGAGAGTAGTCTACGTAGGTGAGACAATGTTAACAGTATATACAACACATTTTCATTAATAGATTATGTATTATAACAAATGAAATAATTCAGATGTGAAACACAGGTTAAAGAAACATGCATCATAAGTGTTAAAGATTGGTCTTACAATAGTTACAATACATGTGTGAAAACGTGTTGGCCTGTTAGCAAGCTTCTGAATTAAGCGAAAGTTCCAAGACACATCGTTACACCATACATCACTAACCCCGTGTGAGGGGCATTAGAGCCCCTTACAAAATATTACAGACTCTCTTGGATATGTGGGAGGAGCTTGTTGGGTGTGGAGCCTGATTATCTTCTTTATTTAGAGTTATCACCACATTGGATCCCAGTTCGTAATGTGGCGGCAACGCCGCCCGTAAAATATACGTTGCAGCACCCCCGAAGCTAAAAATAGATGTAAATTTTCCTTGTAAAATGTTTTAATTTCATATTCAATCTGAGTCGTTCATTAGGCGGAGATTTGACGGTAGAAGTTATGTTTAATTTATGATTTTTCCCTAGAAGGCAACCCCTCGCTATATATGATGGAATTGTATTGCGTCTATGGAGATCTATATTCTGAGCGAGAAGAGAGAGGAGATTGAGCGAGAGAGAAGAGAGAGTTACAGTGGATCTGTTGTAGGTTGTATCTCTTCAGTTTGCTAGATAATATAAAAGGAAGGATTGGTTATTTTGTCCATGGACGTAGCCCAAATTGGGTGAACCACGTATATCTGTGTCTCTTTTGTTTTATGCATTTTCTGTGTTTATATTTATGCAATATTTTATGTGTTCCATTGTTATGTAATATATAATTTCCTAACAATTGGTATTAGAGCCGAAGGTCTATTTGGATGATAAACTCGCAGGAGAGAAGGGTTCCTAGTTCGAGTGGGAGCAATGGTGGAAGATGGTAGGTTTAGGGTCAAAAAATTTAACGGCCAAAACTACCAGCTGTGGAAGATGCAAATGGAATATTATTTGTACCAGAGAGATGATCTGTACCAACCATTGAGTAGAAAGGAAAAGAAGCTGATGATTATGACAGACATAGAATGGGATATTCTTGACATAATAACACTTGGAACAATATGGTTGTGCCTAGCGACGTTGGTAACGTTTAATATTTCAAAGGAAACAACAACAGAGGGTTTAATGTTGGCATTGGCCAAACTATATGAAAAACCCTCGACCTCAAATAAGGTATTTATTATGAAGCATTTGTTTAATATGAAAATTTCAGAAGGTGGATTTGTTGCTGATCATTTAAATGAATTTAATACAGTTACCAGTCAGTTCAGTTCTGTAGAGGTAACTTTTGATGACGAAGTTAGGGCTCTGTTATTTTTGTGCTCATTTCCAGAAAGTTGGAATGGTTTAGTTATGGCCATTAGCAACTCTGTCTCTGGATCTAATATTTTAAAGTTTAATGATGTTGTCGGTGCAATTCTTAGCGAGAAAATGCGACAAAAAAGCTCCGGTGGGACATCAAGTAATGCTTTGTCTGCAGAGACTAGGGGAAGAAAAATGGAAAGAGGAAAGAGCCCAGGATATCGCAGTAAGTCAAGGAAAGGCATATCCAAGTCCAGATCAGGGATAATGTGCTGGAAATGTGGGAAGAAAGGACACCTGAAGAAAGAATGCAAGTCTCGGAAGGGAAAATAAGGAGACGTGCAGCAAGAAAACAATCATTAAGCGAATGTGACATGTGATGTGTTGCAAGATGCTTTGATTATTTATTTAGAAAATATTATTGATGCCTGGGTGGTAGATTCAGAGGCCTCATTCCATGCCACACCTGATAGGAAACATTTTCATGATTATGTTCAAGGAGATCTTAGACAGGTTCAATTGGGTGATGATAAACCCTGTAAAATCATTGGAATGGGTACAGTTTTCATAAAACAACAGAATGGAAATCAATGGCTATTGAAGGAGGTAAGGCATGTTCTAGATCTGAAGAAAAATCTTATTTCAACAGGGCAGTTGGGAGGTGAAGGTTGTGTGACTACTTTTACAGATAAAACCTGGAAGGTCACTAAAGGATACCTGGTAATAGCAAAAGGAGAAAAGGTTGGTACATTGTATTTATGCAATGGTATTTCTAACTCTGTTAATGCTTTAACCTCTACAAGAGAAGATACAACATTGTGGCATCATAGGCTTGGGAACATGAGTGAGAAGGGGATGCAGATCCTTCACTCAAGAAATTTGTTGCCAGGTTTGAAGCATGTTGATTTGGAATTCTGTGAAAATTGTGTTTATGGAAAACAAAAGAGAAATAGATTTCTCAAAGTTGGGAAAGAAAAGAAGAGCGAAAAATTAGATCTTGTGCATACATATGTATGGGGACCTTCTCAGGTATCATCTCTTGGTGGCTCTCGTTATTATGTTACTTTTATTGATGATGCAACCAGAAAAACTTGGATTTATTGTATTTGAAATAAATCTGATGTATTTGATACTTTCAAGAAATGGAAAGCTTTGGTTGGAAATGAGATAGGAAAAAGGATGAAGTGTCTCAGATGAGACAATGGAGGTGAATATTGTAGCAAAGAGTTTGATAGGTACTATTCAAAAAATGGAATTCGCAGAGAGAAGACAGTTCTAGGAACACCACAACAAAATGGTGTGTTAGAAAGGATGAATGGGACAATCATGGAGCATGCAAGGTGCATGAGATTGCATGCAGGATTGCCTTTACAATTTTGGGCAGATGCTGTAGATACTGTTGTTTATCTAATAAACATAGGGCCTTCAAGTTCCTTGGATGGTGGTACTCCAGAGGAGGCATGGACAGATAAAAATGTAAACTACCATTTTTTAAAAACTTTTGGTTTTGAAGCCTTTGTCCACATTAATAAAGAAAATAGAACAATCTTGAGGCAAAATCAAAGAAATGTACCTTTATTGGATATGGTGTTAATGATTTTGGTTATCGCTTTTATGATTATGAAAAACACAAAATCATTAGGAGTAGAGATGTCATATTCAATGAAAATATTTTGTATAAGGATCAGCTGCAAGAAAAGAAACAGGAAAAAGAAAAAAGAGAATACATAGTGCTTGAAGAGACCACAGAAAAAGTGATGGTGCCTGAAAATCATAATGATCAACAGCCAGAACAACAACCACAATAGAAACAAGCACCTAAAACACCTGAAAGTGGTGTTAAAAGATCTACCAGGATAAGTAGACCCCCTGAATGATACTCGCCTTCATTATATTATGTATTGTTAACTGTTTCTGGTGAACCAGAATGTTATGAAGAAGCAATACAGGTAGAAACTAGGAAGAAGTGGGAGCAAGCCATGAAAGAAGAGATGGACTCCTTAGCACATAACTAGACTTGGGACTTAGTCAGGTTGCCTTCAGGTAAAACAACATTGCAAAATAAATAGGTTTACAAGTTGAAGGAAGAAGATGGAGGTAGAAAAAGATATAAAGCTAGACTTGTGATGAAAGGGTTTGCACAGAAAAAGGGTATAGACTTTGATGAGATATTTTCTCCTGTTGTTAAAATGACTTCAATCAAAACTATCTTAAGTCTAGTAGCAGCTGAAGATTTTCATCTTGAGAAGTTAGATGTAAAGACAACCTTTCTCCATGGGGATTTGGAGTAAGAGATATATATGCAATAACCATAAGGATATGAGGTAAAAGGGAAGGAGAAACTAGTGTGTAGGTTGAAGAAGAGCTTGTATGGCTTAAAACAGGCTCCAAGGTAGTGGTATCTAAAATTTGATAGGTTTATGTCTGAACAAGGTTATACTAGATGTCACTCTGATCATTGTGTTTATCTCAAAAGGAAAAATGATGGCAACAATATTATATTGTTATTGTATGTAAATTACATGCTTGTTGCAGGTTCTAACATGTAGGAAATAAATGTGCTCAAAAGAAAATTGGCGAACTCATTTGCAAATGAAGGATTTGGGTGTTGCAAAACAAATCCTTGGTATGAGAATAACTAGAGACAAGAAGAAGCAAATTAACATTGTCTCAAAGTGAGTACATAGAAAAGGTGTTGAAAAGGTTTAATATGCAGAGTGCAAAACCAGTTAGTATACCTTTGGCTAGCCATTTAAAATTAATTAAGGAGGAGTGTCCCAAGACTCAGAAGAAATGGCTCATATGTCTAAAGTTCCATATGCATCAGCAGTTGGAAGCTTAATGTATGCAATGGTCTGCACAAGGCCTGATATTGCACATGCAGTGGGATTTGTAAGCGGGTACATGAACAATCCAGGAAAAGAACATTGGATGGCGGTAAAGTGGATTCTCGGGTATTTGAGAGGTACCACAAATCAAGCATTATGCTTTGGTGGTTCAAACATTTCTCTACAAGGATATGTTGATGCAGATATGGCGGGTGATAGAGATAACAGGAGGAGCACAACAGGGTATGTGTTTACTGTAGGTGGAACAACTGTCAGTTGGGTTCAAAATTGCAAAGTGTTGTTGCACTCTCAACAATGGAAGCATAGTATGTTGCTGCTACAGAGGCTAGTAAATAAATGATTTGGTTACAAAGGTTTTTGGATGAATTGGATAAGAAGCAGGAGTTGGGCAGGTTATACAGTGACAGCTAGAGTGCCATATATCTTGCAAAGAACTACGCATTTCATTCCAAGACTAAACATATACAACTCAAGTACCATTTCATACGGTCAGCATTGGAAGATGGACAGTTGAAGCTGGAAAAGATACACACTATCCAGAATCGTACAGATATGTTAACAAAAGTTATAACCAGGGAGAAACTGAGAATCTGCTCAGTTTCAATTGGTCTTCAAGTATGATGAAGAAATGAGAAACAACCAGGTCCAAAGTGGAGTCATTGTCCAACAAATGAAGCAACGGTGGAGTTGCTATAAGCAGTCTCCAAGTGGGAGATTGTTGGGTGTGGAGCTTGATTATCTTCTTTATTTAGGGGTATCGCCACATTGGACCCCAATTCATAATGTGGTGGTAACGTCGCCCGTAAAATATACACTATAGGGGGGTCCAGGGGGGCGGCTAAAAATAGATGTAAAATTGCCTTGTAAAATGTTGTAATTTCATAGTCAATTTGGGCCATTCATTAGGCAAAGATCTGACGGTAGAAGCTATGTTTAATTTAGGGTCTTTTGCCCTAGAAGGCAACCCTTGCTATATATGAGGGAATTGTATTGCGTTTATGGAGATTTATATTCTGAGTGAGAAGAGAGGGGAGATTGAGCGAGAGAGAAGAGGGAATTACAACGGATCTGTTGTAGGTTGTATCTCTTCAGTTTGTTGGATAATATAAAAGGAAGGACTGGTTGATTCTCTGTGGACATAACCCAAATTGGGTGAACCATGTATATTTGTGTCTCTCTTGTTTTATGCATTTTCTGTGTTTATATTTCTGCAATATTTTATGTGTTCCATTGCTCTGTAATATATAATTTCCTAACAGAGCTGAGGACAAAATTCCTTTGCATGTACAAATGAGGGTGTATTTATAGCCAAGGGTGGAGCTAACCATTGTGGATGTTCAACTACCCTCATGATTGTTTGACTTCCATGACTTTTCGACTTTACATGCCTCTTTGTACAACAAGTGGGTATCTTGGACTTCCACGTTACATTACATTGATAGATAGTATGGCCCACAATAGAGATGTGTACAGCATGACTCGACATGACAATGTTGGTACATTCATGTTGTTGTTGGTGTGTATGCCGAGATGCAGTGTTGCTGGGTGATGGAAGTCCTCATGGTGTGTCACAGCTTCACCTCTGCATGGCAAAGTGTGTGGAGTCTTCGATGGTCGTTGGTTCGCTTGATGTTTCTTTTGCACGTTGCTCCTTGCTTGTATGTTGGAAGGCTTGAAAGGTTCGTCTGTTCGTGAAAGGTTCATATTCATTCGTTCATCTGTCCCTGAGCACATCTTGTATGTTTACTCATCCTTTCTTCCACGAACACATCTTTGCATGATCATTCGTTCACAAGCACATCTCTTTGCATGCATATTTTGTTCATCCATTGGTGAACCTGTCCTTTTTCATGTGCTCCCCTGCGTTCATCTCGTTCGTCATTGCACCATGTTTGTTTCTGTACCTATCATGCAGTCATTCATGATGAGACGACATTAAATCCAAAAACTTCCTAGTCTACCATGATACATGATCATTTCGAATGCAGGTGATTGGTAAAGGCAACAAGGTTGTGAGGCGAGATGGAGGCTCTGGGAAATGCTGATGAAAAAAACGCAAGAGTCACTGGGTGATGGAGATGATCTGAATCGACAATGACTATCTGCGAGGTTTGGCCCAGCTGGAGGAAAAAACTATGCATTTTTTGAGGGGAATAGTCTGGGTTGCAGGAAGGTTGGGAAGGCAAAATCTGCGCAGTTTCCAAAACGAGTAGGCATCGAGGTTTGGCAGCAAAAATTGCGCAATATTTTGGAGGAATAGGTTGGGCTGCAAGGAGGCTTGGAAGACAGAAATTGCACAATTTTTTGGAGGAACTAGCTGAGAGCTTGGTAGCCAAAATTGCGTAATTCCTGGAGGGAACTGGTAGCTAGTTGCTAGGTCATTGGCAGCAAAAACTGCACAATTTCTTAGGGGAACTAGCAGTCAGCTGTCGAGAGCTTGGTAGCAGAAACTGCACAATTCCTAGAGGGAACTGGCAATCTGTTGTTGGGAGATGCTTGTGAGAGAAATTGCACTGAAGTTGGGAGGTCGGCCTGCTGATCATATATGCGCAATTTCTGAGCTAAGCGAACTACTGGGCAGTAGAGGGTCTGCTCATGAAAACTGCACAATTTTCTGGATGAGCAGTCGGTCTACTGTCGGGAGGGATGGCTGGAAAAATTGCACAATTTCCTGAGAGAGACAGGGATGGGCACTAGGTGTCTGTCCAGCCTGTCTGTACAATTTTTCTCAGTCATCCGAGCAGGAAATGCTTGCAGCTTGTGAGCAATTTTTCAAGGGAGTCAATCCCGGGGTGGTTGTCGGGTCAAAATCTTTGGTTGACCAGCATGGAGACTGATTGATCTGCTTGTGGGCAGCGCAAATTTAAATGACTTGCTTTAATTCCCTTGTGTTGTTTTGGGTGATAGTCAATTGAGTAGATGGCAGGGTGATGGCTCGACTATTAGAGGGGAGTCTGGTCATCAGAACTTCAAGAAAATGAATAAGTGTGTGAACGAGTGAAAGATTCATATGTGATCTTGCAACACACACTTGCATGACTTGATGACGAGACAACTCAAACCATCTAGACACATATGTACAACATGACTAATCGACGGTGTAGGTGACAAGCGAGACACTTGTGATTGATCGTTGGTCGACTGTGATGACACTTGCGCGACAGTGAATATGACTCCATGTGTGAGTGAGATAGATGTTTTCATAGCGAACACAACAAGTACACACAAAGCAAAGACTTTGAGCATAACCAGAACATGGTCACAAGCATGACTTTGACATCAAAATGCAAGACTTGGTGAAATGAACAAGCAAGGTGAATGCGAAGACTCACGGAGTGAACCCGAGTGTGTGCAGTCATCAAGTGAAACTCTCAAGTGAGGCTTTGAAATTGGGTTTAGACCAAAAGTTTGGAGGGTGGTTGTAGCCGCTACAACACTTGGCAACACACTGGTAGAATTCCAACTTCTTTGTTTTGGTTCATTGACAGCATAGGGCCTTGGTCTTTCGAGGAGTATTGAATCATTGTGTGGGTTACTTCAACTTCCCCATTTACCCCATGGACATACATGATTCACTGTTTTCCAACTTAGTCAAACACAATCAAAAGTTCAGCTTGATCAGAGTGTTTCAAATTCATGAAGGGTAGTTTAGCTTGCGAGTTGAATATTTTCAAAGTATGTGTTTTCATCTCTGGTGTTACTTCGCTGCCAACAGGCCTGGACAGTACCCTGTCGGAGTCACGTAGGAAGACACACATTTCTCCAATGTTAGCGAGCCTGGTCAGTACTCGGGTGGAGTTGCATGCTTCACCTCTCTATGTAGGAAGCCTTTCTCTTCTTTCACCTTTGCATTTTTTCAAGAGGACTGTGCATAGGCACTTATTTATTTTTGGGGTGGAAGAGGGATCCTGACTTATTGAGAGCAGAAGAGGTTGTTCCTTCAGAGAAGAATGTAAGACCTATGACATAGGTTTTCTCATTTAGATTTTCCCCTTCTCCGTTTCTACTATCTGGATGAGCTTGGACACATAGAGCAAAAGGCTGAGTTCAAGCATGGGGCTTCCCAGTGTGGACACAAGTTCATGGTTGGACCAAAAATTCCCTTGCAAACGGTTCATATTTTCTGTCAAGACTTCATTGGCCGAAGGTTGTAACCAAGCACAGAGAATACAGGCACAATATTGGCCAAGTGCTACAGTGTCACAAGTATCTTCATATTTCAGCCACATACTCTATTCAAAAGCTAGAATGTAGTAGTTGGAAACACTTATTTCCGAAAACAAAAATAGTAATATATCAATCAAACAAAACAAATGTAAACAAAAATAGCAAGCAGAATAAACAAAGTGAAAACAAAGATAGTAAGCAAAGCAAACAAGATGAAAACAACAAGCAGCAAGCAGACTATGTACATGTCACGGGGCGCGTCCTAGCCTACTGGAAATAATGCTTGAGAATTTGGCCCTTGACAGGAAGGTTTTCAATCCTCCCGTCAAGTGATTGCAAACGATACGTGTGTGGGCCAAGCTTCTCGTGGACTGTGTATGGACCAATCCTCAGGGACTGGAACTTCATATGTTTGCCTTTGTCTTCGTGGGGCTTATCCCATTTTAGAACCAAGTCACCAACATCGAAGTTAGCTTTCCCTACAGACTTCTTATCAAACCATCTCTTGATACGGTAATAGTGGAGTGTGAATTTTCCTTTTGCTTTCATCCTTTATTCTTGAAGCTTATGGAGAGCATCCATCCTACACTGAGCTAGCTGGCAAGGCTTGCCTTGGGATTCTTTGGAAAGCTGAAGTGCAGGCCAGTAGATATTTGGTGGAAGGATGGCTTCTTTTCCATAGACTAGGAATTACGATGAGGTATTTAGGGAAGGCTTGGGTGTTACATGGTCAGCCCATAATGCATTCGTCAAGGCGGTATGACAGTTGCACTACTTACAGAAAATGATCTTCTTGATTATACGGATGAGGTTTTTATTCGTGGACTCTGCGAGATCATTTCCTTGTGGGTAATAGTTAGATGAATGATTTAACATAATACCATTATGTAATGCAAATTCATAGAGTTTCAAAGATGAAAAGTAAGTTCATTATAAAAAACAAGTGATACTGGAACGCTAAAGCATGAGATGATGTTCTGCTGGAGGAAGCTGATGACCTCTTGGTCGTTCACTTGTTTGAGCAGAACTGCTTCTGTCCACCGCATGAAGTAATCAGTTGTTGTTAGAATGTAGTGGTGTTGCATTGATGAATGTGGGAAGATTTTCCCAATGATGTCCAGGCCCCATTGTTGGAATGGTTCGGTCACTGCAACGGGGTGCAGTGGGGCTGCTGATCTTTGTGTTCTGTTGACGCATTGCTGACAGATCAGGCACTTGTAGGCATAAGCATGTGCATCCTTGAATAATGTGGGCTAGTAGAAAATAGCTCGCATAACTTTATGTGCATTGGTGTTTCCTGCAAAGTGACCCCCAGCAGGTCCATCATACAGATCTTGAAGAACCTTCTCTGATTCATGTGCCTCCAGGAACTTGAGCAAAACCCCATTACTGTGCTTCCCGTAAAGCACTCCATGCACCAACTGATATGTTGAGGCTTTAAGGCATAATTCCCTCTTCTGTCTGATGGAAAAGTGAGAGGGTACAATGTCGTGCTCAAGGTATTGGGGCACATCTACGTACCAAGAGGTTCCGTCTTCAGTGGGTGTGGCTCGCCTTATATCATACATCTCAATTTCCTGCTCCCAACTGATGAGCTCTTCTTCACTCTCCAGTGCATGCACCGCTTCAGCTGCAATTCTGCAGAGCCCATGTCCTTTGATCGTGTGAACCGACTTGATTTCAAGATCATACTCTTGCAAGCTTGTCATCCAGTTCGTACGTCATTCACCCAATTCTTGTTGTACAAGCAATGTGTGAATTGCTGGGTGAGGGACGAAGACTATGTAGTGGTTCTTCAACAAGTAGGGCCTGAAGTGTTTCACTGCCTTGTAAAATTCATAAGCTTGCTTGTCAACAATAGGGTAGTTGAGTTCTAGTCCTTGCATGCTTGCACTCATGAAGGAGATTGGGCAATCATCGTTCATCTAATCCTTCTGAGTTAATACTACAGCTAGTGAATTATCAGAGGTGAAGGTGTATAATAGGGAATCCTTCTTGAAGTTTGGGTTGTAGAGTGCAGGTGCTTCTACAATGGCTTTCTTGATCTAGGTGAATGTGTACTTTTCCCTCTTGCCCCAGCTGTAGACTACGTCTTTCTTGATCATGTCCTGCATGGGCTTAACTATCTGTGCATAATCCGAGATGAACTGTTGACACCTAATCATAGGGATTGGGTGAACAACTGTAATTAGTGTAAAAAAATAATAGAGAAGATGGAGAGTCATCGGGAGATGGACTGAACAACCACCCCCTCTTGTATTTAATAATGAACAACCTGAATGAATAATATGATTTGATTTGAGGAGTTACCTCTTGGTATAACATGGTATCAAAGCTCAGGTCTCTAGGTTTAGGCATTCTGCATACACCTTTATAACTCCTCTTTGTTCGGGCTCTTCTACTCATCAGATCTGCCATTTTGGCTAAGCTTGGCAGCTCTGACATTGACGCTTCCACTGGTCTGACAGTTTATTCATTGACTTTAACATTTTTGTAGTGCTGCCTTCTCTTCTCCTGTCGCTACTCGATACCTGCATACAAAACGCTCAGCTTTTCTGTGCTCTCCCCACCGATTTCCATACCCGATATATATGGTATCGTAACTGCGATATATCAAATAACTCCCATTTAAGATTTGTAACTCCTATTCCTGCCATGAATCCCTGCAATGGACAGAGCATTCTATGATTTCTGCCTTTAATAGTCTGGTGTGTACGTTGTTGGAGTATATGTGGAAGTCGAGACTTGGCGAGATCCCATGTTGGTGGTGTGGAAGCCGAGACCCTATGCAGGTATCAGAGCGGCGCATTGGAAGCATGGTGGGCTGCCTAGACATGAGCTTTGGAGTATTGGTGCATTGAAATACTCTAGTGTGTTGCATATAGTGTAAGTCGTGGTGTTGAGAAGTGGAAACCGCCTGTGCGTTAAACAATTTTCAAAGACTATGAGGTATGTTTACGGTGCCTACAATGTTGAATCTGGAATGGTGCCTACAACGTTGAATATGGAATGGTATGTCGATTTTTTTTTAAGATTGTGTGGCATGTGCGTACATGTTGACTGAGAGTTGAAATATATATATCACACGATACTCTTTTTTTTGAAGACTAGTCAACATATATATTGTATGACAGAGGTGTGAAATTTTTGTATGGTTAGCCTTATATAGTGCATGGTGCGGTGAGCGTACTATAAGATTTATGCATTAAAAATGGTGCAATTAGCGGTTCTTTTTTAATGTCGAGGGCATGAATGCTTGATATATCATATGAAAGAAGGTTGAAAATACGATGGTATGTGATGGTATGTCATATATTATGAATGGTGAGTGGTAATATAATAATATTATAGGAGTGGTGATATTCTATATGGATAGAATATAGCTTTGCTCTTTGTATATTAAATCAATTTCTTACCTAATCAAGAAGGAAAAATAAGGCTGCATTATTTTGAAGCACATAGTCCTTCTTTTAAGAATGCATTCACTCATATCTATTGTGGGAGTAGTTCTTACTGGAAAGGAGAACTATCCTGAGTGGTCCCAGAAGATAAAACACACTCTCATTTTTAATGAGTTGTGGAAAGGAGTGTGTGTTGAAGATGGAGACAAAGAGCCAGAACAACCTACCTCAGACAAAATTCGTCATTTGGGAAAATAAGAACAACAAGTCTTATGCATTTATTGCAACATCAGTAAATGAAGAGGTGAGTCACCATATTTCACCATTTTCAAATGCTTTCGAAGCCTTACAAAAACTAAAGGAACTCTATGATTCACACTTTGCACTTGAAGTTGTTCAACTCATGATTAAACTCTTCACCCTTGAATTACAAAATAATGATCCTCTTGCTCTTGCATCAGAAGTAAAATCTATAATGCATGATATCAAAGTCACTAATGTTGAACTGGATATTCCTCTGATAGCTTTTCTCAAGGCACTTTATCCCACTTACTCAAATTATCTTGAGTCATTGCAAACAAATGGAAACCTCAAAGTTATTACCTTTGACTCCCTTGTGAAAAAATTTGCTGAAAGAGAGAAAGCTTTTGGGAAGAAGACAGCTCCTGAATCTTCTGAAGAGGTTGTGTGCCTTGCTCATAGAGAAAAGAATCTTGCGCAAGATTCTTCCAGAGGAAGAGGTGGTCGAAGAGGAAGAGGAAGAAATTTCAGAGGCAGAGGGGGCAGACACTCTCAAGGAGAAAAATCATATTTGCACTGCATATTACGCTGCAAAAGAGATGGATCACATGATGCATCCACATGCAAGTTTCCTTGGGACAGAATTGAGCAGGAAAGAAATCAACCCAAAGGTAAAACTAATGACAAAGACAAAGGTAAAGCACCTGAATCCGCTCACTATGTTGTGGCACACTGTAATATTGGAGTAAATGAAGGCTTATTTAATGCTTCACTTGCTTCTTGGAAAAATGATTGGTTGCTTGATTCAGGAGAAACTTGCCACATGAATTTTAGAAGAGATTTTTTTGAAGAATTTATTGACAATGTTGATGGAGCAGTATACTTTGCAGACAAATCAAAACTCAAGCCATCAGGGCTTGGCACAATCAGGCTTAAATTGCCTGGTCTTCCAAACTTTCTTCTACATCATGTTCTATATCTCCCACATCTAAGGAGAAACTTGTTGTCCTTGGTCCACATCTGCCAGCAAGGACACTTCATTCATATGTTTGATGGCAAGCTTGAGGTGAGAAAAGCATCAGACCACTCACTTGTCATGACGGGGATAAAAGAAGAAAGGCTTCTCAAGTTGCAGGGTACCTCTGCTCGTGCACAAAATTTCTCAAACAATTCTCATTATGGAGAAGGTACATTTCCATCAAGTGTATTATGGCATGATAGATTTGGACACTTGAACTATGACAGCCTCCGCTTGTTGAAGAAAAATGGTGTTAATGGTTTGCCTACAATTCCTAGGAAACTTAAACAATGTGATGTTTGCATTCTAGGAAAGCATAGAAAACAGTCTTTTCATGATTCACATTCAAGAGCACATAGAAAACTTGAACTCATTCATTCAGAGTTATGTGGTCCAATGCCTCTTCCTTCTGCAAATGGAAATAAATATATGATGACATTTATTGATGACTACACCAAAATGTTTTGGGTTTATTTATTGAAGAACAAATATGATGCTTTTCAAACATTTAAGAACTTTCATACATGGATTGAAAATGATGCACAATCTCATATTGGCTCTATTCACATTGATAATGGAAAAGAATACACTTTAAATGAATTTTAAAACTATCTTCGCCAACATGGGATCAAACATCAAACAACTGTGTCTTATAATCCCCAACAGAACGGAGTAGCTGAAAGAATGAATAGGACAATCTTAAATATGGTGTGCTCCATGATGTTTTTCAAAAATGTAAAATTGAAGTTTTGGGCTGATGTAGTTCTATGTGCTGTATATGTAAAGAATAGATGTCCATCTAATGCTATTAGAAACAAGACTCCTTATGAAATGTAGTATGGGCACATTCCTTCGGTAAAGCATCTCAGGGTCTTTGGTTCCACATGTTATGCCTTGATATCAAAGGTACATAGAAACAAACTTGGTGCAAGAAGTCGTAAGTGTATCTTCCTGGGGTATTCAAACACCTCCAAAGCATACCATCTCTATGATGAAATCAATAAAAAGTTTGGTGTATCTAGAGATGTAATCTTTCTTGAATCATCCAAAACTGACAATGTTGTTGAGCGGCAACTTGATCGCTTGGATAGATTCACAAATGAAAAATCATTTCAAGAATTTGATATTCAAATTCCACATCTTGAAGGGGGGATTCCTATACTAGATCAACCTGTGGAATCTTCTTCTGAAGCACTCCCCCCCCATGAAACTCCAACAACGGATGATACTTTGAGTGATGTGATTGAAAGAATTGGGAGACTTAATCTTGATTCAGTCCCAACTCAATCAAAGGAGCAGCCTGGACCATCTGAGAAAGGTCCCCCAAAGTGGCTGATAAAGACACTTGAAAGTGTTCATCCTGATGAGGTTGGAAAGACAAGAACTAGAAATTCAAACCAGCAAAATGGAAGTGATGTAGATGAATCTAATTCACCTGTTGATATGGATGTTTCTTATGATTGTGAATTTAATTTGTCTACAGATTTTGAACCAAATTCCTTCAAAGAAGTTTCTTCTCATGATGAATGGAAAGAAGCAATGCAAAAGGAGTATGATGCCCTGATAAAGAATGGCACTTGGAAGCTGGTTGATCCTCCATTGGGAACCAAACCAATTAGCTGCAAGTGGGTCTACAAGAACAAGTATAAATTTGATGGCTCACCTGACAAGCACAAAGCTAGGCTTGTGGAAAAAGGTTTTGCACAGAAGGAAGAGGTCGACTATGAGGAGACTTTTGCCCCCACAACAAAATGGGCTACCATCCGGACACTCTTTGCCCTAGCAGCTCAGAACAGTTGGAAAGTCCATCAAATGGATGTAAAAACTGATTTCTTGGATGGAGAGCTAAAAGATAATGTTTTTATGTCCCATCTTGAAGGATTTGTTGTGAAAGGACATGAACATAAAGTATGCAAACTTGTGAAATCCTTGTATGGCCTCAAACAAGCACTGCGAGCTTGGTATGGAAAACTAACTGAGCATCTTCTGAAACATTATGATCTTGATGATGCAACTTTGTTTGTCAAGAAGGTTGGCAAAACAATTGTATATCTTGTTGTATATATGGATGATCTTTTGATGACAGGGAACAATGAGAGCTACATGGCATCCATAAAGAAGGAATTGAGGAAAGTTTTTGAAATGATTGATTTGGGCTATGTTCATTACTATCTTGGTATTGAAGTGACTCAACATCTAAAATCCATATTCCTTTCTCAAAAGAAGTACATTGGAGATCTGTTGAACAGGTTTGGCATGACAGAATGCAATCCTCTGACTACTCCAGTGGAACAAAACTTAAAGCTCACATCCATTGAAGGAAAATAATTTGAGGATGCAACAAAGTATAGACAGATTGTAGGAAGTTTCAACTACCTAACTACTACCAGACCAGACATTTCGTTTACTGTTGGAATCCTCTCCAGGTTTATGCAAAAGCCTTATGAGGGACATTGGTCTGTTGCAAAAAGAGTTCTAAAGTACTTGAAGGGAACTCAAGACTTTGGAATCAAGTATACACAGGTGGGCGACTTCATCTTGATTAGATACTTTGATTCAGACTTCAATGGAGACAAAGAAACTAGGTTATTTACTTCAAGTTATGTTATGAGTCTTGGATCAGGAGCTGTCTCCTAGAGATCACGCAAACAATCAGTTCCAACAGATTCCACAACAGAGGCAGAATATGTGGCAACAGCTGAGGCAACAAAAGAAATTGTGTGGCTCAGGAAAATTCTTGAAGATTTTCAGGTAAAACAAGTACAATCGACTCCACTCATGAATGACAATACCTCGACAATAAAGTTGGCCATGAACCAAAAGTTCCATGATCGAAAGAAGCACATCAATACTAAATATCATCTGATTCGACATCATGTTGAGGCCAAAATAATCCATCTCTTCCATTGTTCCACTAATGAGCAAATTGCAGACATCTTCACCAAAGTGCTTGGAAGAGAAAAGCTTGAAAGATTCAGAACGATGCTTGGACTCACCAACATCCATTTAGATTAAGGGGGGGAATGTTGACACATAATCATAGGGATTGGGTGAAAAACTGTAATTAGTGTAAATAAATAATAGTGAAGATGGAGAGTCATCGATATATGAACTGAACAATCACTCCCTCTTGTATATAATAATGAACAACCTGAATGAATAATATGATTTGATTTGAGGAGTTAGCTTCTGGTCTAACATGAACTTCCAAAGGAAGTTTATCTTGCCCAAGAAGGACTTCATGGCTTTCTTGTTGACTGGGTGAGGGATCTGTGTAATAGCGTGGACCCAGTCCGGATCCAACTTGATCCCGCTTTTGGCGACAATGTGTCCGAGAAGGTTCCCCTTGGACACTGTGAAAACACTCTTTTTGGGATTCAAGGAAATCCTGTATCTCCAACATCGCTCAAAATTTTTCTTCAGATGGCGTATGTGATCTTCTTGTCTTTTTGAGAACACGGTCACACCATCGAGGTATACCACTACGCTTTGTCTGATGAGTTCACGAAAATCGATGTCCATGGCACGTTGGAAGGTTGTGCCTGCATTCACAAGCCCAAATGGCATTCGTCTATAAGCGAATGTACCCCATTTGGCACAAAAATTAGTTTTAAGTCTGTCAGGTTCTGCTACCAGAACCTGATTGTATCTTGAGAAATCGTCAAGGAGAGAAAACATTTGTGCCTCAGATACTATTTTCAAAATATGGTATATAAACGGCATGGGGTATTTGTCTTTGTCCAAGGTGTGGTTTACGTTCCGGAAATCGACACACA
This sequence comes from Pinus tabuliformis, assembly GCA_031772625.1. Lineage (NCBI taxonomy): Eukaryota > Viridiplantae > Streptophyta > Pinopsida > Pinales > Pinaceae > Pinus > Pinus tabuliformis. The sequence goes on along the minus strand of CM062816.1, from coordinate 1,779,217,869 downwards.
AGTGGATTTCCACAAACTTCTTACGTACAGGAACAAGATTTGAAACCCATGTGGAATGACGAACTTTGTATATGATCCGTGCATCCAACATCTTAGTGAGCTCCTTCTGTATGAGGGGTTCAAGCGATGGATGTACTTTCCTCATCTTCTGTTGATATGGCTTGACCCCTTCTTTGATCAGGATTATGTGTTGGATGATCTGCATGTCATAAGTTTTCAAATCATCATACGTCCATGTGAACACATCTCGGTACTGTTTGAACAAGTACTAACACATTGTTGCTCTTGATGTGTACAACATGTACCAAGATTGACAAAATTTGGATCTTTCTATGTTCCCAGGTTTATCAGTCCATGCCTCATGGTGGAACTATGGGTCTTGTTGTTCCTTGGCCCCTAAAAACATTCTTGCAAGTCATAAAGCTTTTCCAATGTTGCCACATTTTTCTTGATAAGGTGACCTTTCTTGTTACCAGCTTCTGCTTGCAGAGAGCATGTTGGGTTGTGTTATATTCTTTCCACATATTTAACAGGGGGTTTGAAGGGCACCCGTAACCCCACTTTATGGGATACACGGCAACGTCCCGAAAATTTTGGTTTTGGACCCTATGTTAGGTTGGGCAGACCCACCTATGGTTTTGTGCATGATTTTCGTACATGTTTTTTGGACGCGATGGTTTTTGGTCCATGGTATTAGATGCTTCAGCATGTATAAATATGTATTTTAATACTGAAAGGAACATAATGAAAAATCAAGCTGGTAGTCCCGGTTTTGGGATCCAGGGCAAAATCTCTGTGTATATGTGTTTTATGTGTTATGATCTCGCATTGTTTATTTTTTCTGTTTTAGAATTCGTATGCAGGTAATTTTTGTACGAGGTTGAAACCTACATTTGGTATCAGAGTTGTTTTGGCTTCAAGGGGATGCCTTTGTTGCTAAGGGGTTTCTCTTGGGCCTGTGGTAGACCCTGTTCAGTGGGAGATCTGCGAGATCGATTTTGGTGGTGAAAGAAGATGGCGAGCAGTGGAAAGATAGAGATCCAGGAATTTAATGGTCAGAGTTTTGAGTTGTGGAAAATCAAGATGGAGGATCTGTTGGTGGATAAAGACCAGTGGATTGCGGAAAATCCGGGTACTAAACCAACATGAGTGTCCGATGAAGAATGGAAGAAGTTGGATCGGAAGGCAAAAAGCACAATACGATTGTGTGTCTCAGATTCAATATTGTTGAATGTGTCAGGGGAAGCTACGGCGAAGGCTTTGTGGGACAAGTTAGGGACTTTGTACCAATCTAAGTCTCTGGTGAATAAACTGTTCCCGTGGAAAAATTTGTATAACCTGAGGATGAAATATGGAGACTCAGTGACAGAGCATCTGAATGCATTTAATACTGTGGTAAGTCAGGTAGCATCTATTGATATTAAAATTTTAGATGAAGATAAGTGCATCAGTTTGTTGTGTTCTCTACCAAATTCATGGGATAGTCTAGTTATTGCAATAGGTAGCAATGAAAATGCCTTGCATTTTGATGAAATAGTCTCATCCTTGCTGACGGAGGAGATGAGACGAAAAAATATGGAGAGCCAAAATGGTGATGCCTTGTCTGTACGAGGGCGGACCTAGAACAGAAACAAAAATAAGTCATCGAGTGGGAGATCTAAATCTAAAGGGAGATCTAAATCTCCAGGAAAACCTGTAAAGGTGGTGTCTTGGAAATGTGGAAAGGAAGGGCACTACAAAAGGGATTGTAAATCTAAAGCTCCTGACAAAGGAAAGGGATATGATGAGGCTCCTTCTGCAGAGGCGAAAAACCACCTCAGATGAAGGTGGGGATGTGTACTTGGCTTCTTCAAGTACACATGTAGATCATGAGGCATGGTTGATTGACTCAGGTGCATCCTTTCACTTCACTCCCCATAGAGAGTGTTTCTGCGAGTATGAGAAATATGATGGCGGTGATGTCTTCTTGGGGGATGACAGAAAGGCTAGAATCGTTGGTCGCAGAAAAGTAAAGTTGAAGTTGCAAGGTGGAAGGGTTAGAACGCTTCCAGGTGTTCTACATATTCCTGCATTAGCCAGAAATCTGATTTCTATTAGCAAGCTGGATGATACAGGTGTAAAAACAGTGTTCGATAAGGATACCTGCAAGATGGTTTAGGGAGCACTGGTATTGATGCGGGGAGTTCGAATTGGAACTCTATACAAGCTGCAAGGTAGCACTGTTATTGATGGGTAAAATAGTTCTGTGGTTCCTGAAAGTGGAGCAGACAATCTAGTGGTCTTTGGAGAGAAGACCATGCTGTGGCATCAAAGGCTTGGACATATTGGAGAAAAGGGCCTTCGAATACTTTATGGTAAAGGTATGGTAGAAGGTATGAGTAATAGCTCTCTGGATTTTGATTTCTGTGAAAATTGTGTATATGGGAAGCAGAATCAGATGAGTTTCCCCTCTAGTAGTAAGAGGGCGAAACAGATATTAGAACTTGTGTACAATGATGTGTTTGGACCTGTGAAGGTTCCATCACTGGGTAAGTCTATGTACTATGTATCATTTATAGATGACTTCTCAAGGAATACATGGATATATTTCCTTAAGAAGAAATCTGAAGTCTTTGATAGGTTTAAAGAATTTAAGGCTGTGGTGGAAAACCAAACAGAAAAGAAGATAAAGGTGCTGAGGACAGATAACGGTGGAGAGTTTTGCAGTAAGGAATTTGAAGAATTCTGTAAGAAGTGTGGTATAGCATGGTAGAAGACTACTCCATATACACCTAAGCAAAATGGAGTTGTAGAAAGAATGAATAAGATGTTGATGGAAAGGGCAAGAAGCATGCTCAGTGGTGCCGGGTTAGGACAGGAATTCTGGGCAGAGGTGGTGGATACTGCATGTTACCTGGTCAACATGTCACCTTCATCAGCATTGGAGGATAAGACTCCACAAGAGGTATGGACTGGTAAGAAACCCTCTCTTTCACATCTGAGGGTATTTGGATGTGATGCATATGTACATGTTCCAAAGGAGAAACGAACCAAGTTGGATAGTAAATCTGAAAAGTGCATCTTTATTGGGTATAAGGATGGTTTAAAGGGTTATAAGCTTTGGAACCCAGTCACATGGAAGGTTGTGTACAACCGAGATGTGGTGTTCAGAGAGGTGAAAGATGTTATTAAACATGAAGTCCAACGAAAGGAACCTGAGAAGATAGAGTTTGAGCTAAAGGAGGAAGAATCGGACTCTACAGCAGAGGAGGAATCAGAAGATGAAGAGCCACAAACTCCAGCTATGAGAAGATCAGTTCGAGAAAGAAGGCAGCCTGAAAGGTATATTCCATCTGCGTTCTATTCAAATTTTGCTTTATCTATTACTGATGATGATCCCAGAACTGTGAAGGAAGTGGTAGATTCAGAGGATGGAAACTCTGGAAAGAGGCCATGGTTGATGAAATGGCATCTTTGCACAAAAATGAGGCTTGGGATCTGGTGGAGTTGTCGGCTGGAAGGAAACTCATTGGTAGCAAATGGGTGTTCAAAAAGAAGACAAATGCAGAAGAAAAAGTGGAGAAATACAAAGCTCGGTTGGTAGCAAAAGGTTATTCCCAGGTGTTGGGAATTGATTTTGGTGATATTTTTTCTCCTGTTGCCAAGGTCACTTCTATTAGATTACTTTTATCTGTGTTGCTGCTTTTGATTTTGAGGTAGAGCAGATGGATGTGAAGACAAAATTTCTTCACGGGGATCTGGAAGAGGAAATCTACATGAAGCAACCTGAAGGCTTTGCAGTGAAGCGTAAAAAAGAACTGGTATGCAAGTTTAAAAAGTCTCTGTATGGGTTAAAACAGTCACCAAGGATGTGGTATCAGAAATTTGATACATTTATATGGGGACTTGGCTTCACCAGAAGCAAAGCAGATCACTGTGTGTATTTTAAATTAATTGGTGGCCGTGTTATTTATCTGGTCTTCTATGTGGATGATATGTTGCTGGTTGGAAATGACAAAGAAATTATCCAGGATTTGAAGAGACATGAAAGACCTTGGTGCTGCAAACTATATTTTGGGCATGGAAATTAAAAGAGATCAGGCAAAGAGGAAGCTTCGGTTAAACCAGAGGAAGTATGTCGAGACAATACTGCAGAGGTTTAATATGCAGGATAGTAAACTGGTGAAGGTTCCTATTCTTGTAGTTGTGAGGTTATCTGCTGAACAATGTCCCAAGACACAAGAAGAGGAAGAGGACATGTCCCATGTTCCATATGCAAGTGCAGTCGGTAGCCTGATGTATGCAATGGTCTGTACTAGACCAGACATTGCACATGCAGTGGGAGTATTGAGCAGGTTTATGTCAAAACCAGGAAAGAAGCATTGGATAGCAGTGAAGTGGGTTTTTAGGTATTTGCGTGGCACTAGTGATTATGGTTTGTGCTACCAAGGAAGACCAGGATTGGACAGAGTGTTGGATATTCATGGCTTTGTTGATGCAGATTGGGCTGGAGATTTGGATCAGAGAAGATCTACAAGTGGGTATGTGTTTAACCTATTTGGAGGTGCAGTCAGTTGGATAAGTAAGAAACAATCTATAGTGGCACTATCAACTACAGAGGCAGAATACATGGCAGCCACTCATGCAAGCAAGGAAGCAGTTTGATTGCAGAGATTGTGTTCAAGTATGGGGTTAGTACAGGAAGTTATAAGGATAGATTGTGACAACCAAAGTGCAATTTTCTTGGCAAAGAACCCTGCATATCATTTAAAGACAAAGCACATTGATGTTCAGTATCACTTTGTGAGGGATATGATAGAAGACAAAAAGGTGTTGCTGGTAAAGGTGGACACTTTGAAGAATATTGCAGATGCATTGACAAAATCTGTGAGCTCTGAGAAGTTCTCTTGGTGTAGAGAGACAATGGGCATTTTAGGGCTGGGAAAATGACTAAGCTCTCTTGTGGCCCCCTGTGGAAAGAAAACAACAAGTGGGAGAATGTTGGGTTGTGTTATATTCTTTCCACGTATTTAACAGGGGATTTGAAGGGCACCCGTAACCCCACTTTATGGGGTCCAGGGCAGCAGGCTAGAAAATTTTGGTTTTGGACCCTATGTTAGGTTGGGCGGACCCACCTATGTTTTTTTGCATGATTTTCGCACATGTTTTTTGGACGCGATGGTTTTCGGTCCATGGTATTGGATGCTTCGGCATGTATAAATATGTATTGCAACATTGAAAGGAACATAATGAAAAATCAAGCTGGTAGTCCCGGTTTTGGGATCCAGGGGAAAATCTATGTGTATATGTGTTTTGTGTTATGATCTCACATTATTTATTTTCTATGCTTTAGAATTCGTATGCAGGTAATTTCTGTATGGGGTTAAAACCTATAGAGTGCTCGTGCTCGTCATCATCTATCGTTGCTTCTTTGAAAATGTCAACATTGGCCATGATATGCAGTATCTGTTGATCATCATTAAACATGCGTAAATTAGTTATGTTATATGGGATAAATGGTTTGTACATAATTTCAATAGTAAATCTATCCATAATCGGTGACATTCTCGAAGCTGCATTTGCCAGAGCATTGGCAGTTGCATTACGCGTATGTGGTACAACAATGATGTTAAATTTTTGGAAGTTTGAGATTAGTCACCATAACTCTTGCTGGTAAATTTTGAGATGTAGTGACAAACAGTGAATGGTGTTCCGTACCTTCTGTACCACTATCTCTGAATCACCTGCCACTTTAAGTGTGACCATGTTGAGGTTGATGGCCTTCTGCAAGCCTAACACGAGTACTTCATATTCAGCGATGTTTTTCATGAACTAGAACTCCAAGTGACTTGAAACTAGATGCTTCCTACTGTAAGGGTCAATCAAGACACATCCAGCTCCTAAGTCGTCCTGTGTCTTTGATCTGTCAAAATACAGGGTCCACAACTCGTTTATACACAAACCACTTGATGTGCTAGTACTACTGCTACTACTGTTGTTGCTACTACTGCTACTATTGGTACAATGTATTGTACAAGTTTCATTACCATCAGTTGGGCGAGGAAGGAGTCCCAACTGCGTGTCTGGTGGGGTAGGAGCTGGTCAGGTGAGATAACACCCCAATGTTGTTTCAAGAAGGAAATTTCCAAACATGAGTTCTGCAAAGGCCAATGATTCATTCTCTTCGTTAAGGGGAGTGACATTATGTTTCCTATACCTCTTGGATAACACCCAAATTTGGTTGCAGTTTCCCTTGTATGGAAGCCACATGTGAGACTAGTCTATAGCAAAGTATCTATCTAGCTTGATGGACTAGTTTCTGCTAAGTAGTAGACTGTATGCTTCCAGTATGTCCACAACCACTATGTTGATGCATTGGTCAACTCGATCATCATGAGATAATCATATGATCATGTCTCATAGTTCACCAATGGTTGGTACCGATGTTCGATCAATTTGTATGATTCACGCGGATTTCTCGCTCCATTATGCATTGATCCTTTTCGCAATGGAGAGCGACATGACGTTGGCTGCCACACTGAAATCAGCCAAGCAGTTGTGAACATTGTAGTTAAATATTTTGAATGATAGCAGGAATGGAGGGCAACTTGTGACTGCTTCTTCCATCCGGAGTGTGTTGAGCACAGTGGAAAGTGATCCAGGAGGTGTGCTTGCTCCCTTGCTGGTAGAGGTTGCGCTTGCTATCTGTCCCAATGCACACAATAGGATGTCTCAATAACTCTAGATCTTAGCTAGCTTGAAAAAACTGATGTTCGCTCTAGTTTTATTCATGTCATCAATAATGTTGTAGTCCAGAGGTGGTAGAATCACCGAGGTGTCCAGGGTAGAACGGATGTTTGTGTCATCTGGTGGAGTGTTCTGCAGCTTTCTGCATAGGATGTATTCTTGTCTACTGTTGTTTTCGTGAAGTTGTTCTGTGCATTTTTATTTGGGGCGGCTGGTGGATTAGCCTTCCTCAACAACAGTCTCATCTTTTCTTGTGCTTCCCCAAGTGTAAGGGGAGCCCCTTTACTCCTGAGATTGTATTGGTCATTTTGTTTTTGGGGCTGCTTCTCGGTGTTCGTCTTCGACCTTGCTTGCGACCACTGATATGTGTTCACCACATGCCCAGAACTTGATGGTTCATCAAGTGAAACCTCTTCGTCATTATGAGTGTCTTTTGACTGCTCCTGCATACTGTTTTCCGCATAGAAAGTATGACTGCATACAGAGTTCGTGACTCGCTTCCAGTCCGAACAAGAGTTCTAGGGGTGATTTTCTTCATGGTATGAACAAAATTTAGGATCTGCACACTATTCAACTTGGAAGATAGAGCTCTGTGCAGTTTTTGGAGCGGGCTGGTTGCTGCTTGATGAGCTGCTTGCCTGTCTCTGCCTAGGAGGATGGCTACCATTGTTTGAGATCAGACACTTCTGTAGTCAAGTTCTTGACCAGGCGAGTGAGGGTTTCAATATCAGTTGCTTCCTTGTCTCTACCCTTTCTCACCATCGCTTGGGACTTCCTGCTCGCATATTTGGAGTCCTTTGCTAATTCGTCATCCTTGATGACTCCAATTGCGCATAGGTATTTTTCAACAGCGATAGGCTCTTCACATCTTTTCTAAGATTGTTGTTTTCACAGCTCATTTGATGAACTGTGCAATGCTGGTCGGTAGTGCGGACATGTAGTAATCGATGGTGATGGAGTCATGAGGTTTAGTGTCCACTGCAAACTTGTTCAATATGCGTGTAAACCTTTGATTGAAGTATTTTACCTTTTCCTTTCCATCCATCTTCAAGCTTCCCAATTCTTTGAGTATCATAGTTGGGGTCTTGTCATCTGCAAAATTTTCAAGGAACATGCATTTGAATGCACCCAAGTTCTATATAGAGTTTAGTGGAAGGTTGTGATACCATGCAGCTGCTTGACCATCCAAGGTACATGGAAACAATCTGCATGCTACGTCGTCATACCGTACCTCTAACGTTTTCAGTTGCAGGTAGAAGTTGTCTAAGTGATCTTCCGCCTTCATCATGCTGTCAGGGTTAAACTTGATGTTCATCCTCTCCATTCGCTTCGGCATCTTGTGTAGAACATCCGGGAGAGCGATGGGTCCCTAATACATCCATTCCAGATTTAGGTCAGCCATCTTTTCTTCTTCTTCGTCCTCCTCCTCTCTTTCAAAATCTGATGGTTTCGGCTCTGAGTCCGTTGGTTCGTATCCACCTCCCCCTCCTCCATTGCCTTCCCCTCCACCTCCTATATCGAAGTCTGATCTCAAGATCACAAGAGTGTATTATTTGCCTTGCTAGAAGACCGAAGGTTCCTCTCCATCTTCAATAGCTTATGCCAGACCTTCAAGTATGGCAAGGACTGCTTCTTCCACTGATGATACAACAACTCTTGTAGGAGTGGATTTTGGCTTTCTTAATGCATATGGAAGATGTTGTATGCTTGGGATTAGTCCGACTACTTTCACGAACTGGCGAGTGATGGGACAAATGGAGTGAAGTTAATGATACAAAATCTCATGTTCAATCCTGGGAGGTGAGGAGTAACCAACTACAGAGTTGCGTGTAGGTGAGAGGGAGTGCAAGTTACTTCCTTGACTAGATGGTTGATGAATGTGTGAGAGGATGTTCGACCATATACAACTGGTTGCCCTCCTTCTAGTGCCAAAAATATTGATGGTGCTGGACCTGCCAACATTCAGGGGATCACCTCGGTATGAAGTCCCAACTAGACCTCACACCGTTTGGTGTGGGAGTCCCATCTGGTATGATGGCCAGGTTGCCATTAAGTTAAGGATTTTCCTCAACTCTTGCTTGTCAGCATAAGAGAGTGGTCTTCTTTGTCTTCAAGAAGCGAGGTTCACATGCCTAGTGAGTGTAAGTGTCACTTTTGTCAATGATTCTTTCACTGTAGGGGAAGAGGGTGAGAGTGAGTCCCAAGTTGGTTGGGAGAAGTCCCAACTCTGTTAGGAACACACAACACAACAGGGTGTGCGCAGCTTCCGGTGGAGTAGTCCACACGGATGCGACAGTTACAACACACAAGGGAAGATAACACGTATAATAGTCAGCAGATTAGTTCACAGGAGTGCAATGGTTGCTTACATCAAGTTTTATGTGAAAGGTCTTTCTGATGTCCGGGATAGCAATCTACATGGGCGAGACAACGTTAACAACATATACAACACATTTTCATTAATATATTATGTATTACAACAAGTGAAATAGTTCAAATGTGAAACATAGGTTAAAGCAACATGCATCACAAGTTTTAAAGATTAGTCTTACAACAGTTACAATACATGTGTGAAAATGTGCTGTCTTGTTAGCAGGCTTATGAATTAAGCGAAAGTTCCAAGACACATTGTTACACCAAATATCACTAACCCTGTGTGAGGGGCGTTGGAACCACTACTTACTCCTCAAAGAAAATATTACAGATTCTCTTGACTATGTGGGAGGAGCTAAGGTCAAAAGTCCTTTCCATGTACAAATGAGAGGGTATTTATAGCCAAGGGTGAAACTAACCCTTGTGGTTGTTCGACTACCCTCATGACTATTTGACTTCCATGAATTTTCGACTTTACATGACTCTTTGTACAAAAAGTGGGTCTCTTGGACTTCCACGTTACATTACATTGATAAAAAGTATGACCCACAGTAGAGATGTGGATGACATGACTCATGACATGACTCAACATGACAGTGCTTGTACATTCATGTTGCTGCTGGTGTGCATGTCAAGCTGCAGTGTTGTTGGGTGATGGATGTCCTCATGGTGTGTCACAGCTTCACCTCTACATGGCAAAGTGTGCAAAGTCTTTGATTGTTGTTGGTTCACTTGATGTTTCTTTTGCACGTTGCTCCTTGCTTGTATGTTGGAAGGCTTCACAGGTTCGTCTGTTTTCGAAAGGTGCATATTCGTTCATTCGTCCATCTGTGAGAACATCTTATATGTTTTCTCATCCGTCTGTTCGTGAGCACTTATCTTTGCATACATCATTTTCTCGTTCGTTGGTGAACCTGTCCTTTTGCATGTGCTCCCCTTCGTTCATTTCATTCGTCGTCGTGCCATTTTTGTTTTTGTACCTGTTCCTGTAGCCACTCATGATGAGACGACATCAAATCCAAAAACTCCCTAGTCTACCATGATACATGATCATTTCGGATACAGGTGACCGGGAGAGGAAACAAGGTTATGAGGCAGGATGGAGACTCTGGGTACTGCTAATGAAAACTGCGCAAGAGTCACTGGGTGATGGAGATGGGCGATCTAGATCGACAGTGACTGTCCGTGAGGTCTAGCCCAGCTGGAGGACAAAACTATGCAGTTTTTTAGGGGAATAGTCTGGGTTGCAGGAAGGTTGGGTAGGAAAAATCTGCGCAGTTTCTAGAACAAGTGGGCAGCGGGGTTTGGTAGCAAAAACTACATAATTTTTTGGAGGAACAGGCCGGGCTGTAGGGAGGCTTGGCAGACAGAAATTGCATAATTTTTTGGAGGAACTGGCCAAGAGCTTGGCAGCCAAAGCTACATAATTCCTGGAGGGAATTGGTAGCAGACTGTTGTGTCATTGGCAGCAAAAACTACACAATTCCTGAGGGGAACTGGTAGTTAGATGCCGAGAGCTTGGAAGTAGAAACTGCGCACTTCCTAGAGGGAACTGGCAGTCTACTGCTGGGAGCTGTTGGCAAGAGAAATTGCACTGATGCTAGGAGGCTGGCCTACTAATAATCTCTGCACAATTTCTGAGTTGAGCGGACTATTGGGCAGCAGAGGGCCTGCTCATGAAAACTGCGCAATTTTCTAGATGAGCAGCTGGATGACTGTCGAGAGGGTTGGTTGGAAAAATTACACAATTTCCTAAAAGAGTTAGGGACGGGCAATGGGTGTTTGTTCGTCCTATTTGCACAATTTTTCTCAATCAGTAGAGTGGGCAATGCTTGCAACTTCTATGCAATTTTTCAGGGGAGTCAGTCCCGGGGTGGCTGCCCCGTCAAACTCTTCATTTGACCAGCATGGAGACTGATTGATCTGCTTGCAGGCAACGCATCTTGAAATTAATTTCTTTAATTCTCCTACGTTGTTCTGGGTGGCATTCAATTGAGTCGATGGCGAGGTGATGGCCCGGCTGTCAGAGGGGATTCTGGTCGTAAGAACTTCAGCAAAATGACTAAGTGTATGAACAAGTGAAAAATGCATATGCGATCTTGAAACACACAGTTGCAACATGATTGACTTACGGTGTAGGCGACAAGCACGAAACTTGTGATTGATCGTTGGTCGACCTTGGTGACACTTGCATGACAGTGAATGTGTCTTTGTGTGTGAGTGCAACAGAAGTTTTCATAGCGAACACAACAAGTACACATGAAGTGAAGACTTTGAGAATAACCATAACATGGTCGCAAGCATGAATTTGACATCAACATGAAAGACTTGGTGAAATTAACAAGCAAGGCGAATGTGAAGACTCACGTGAGCTCACGAGTGAACAGAGTGTGTGCATTCATCAAGTGAAACTCTCAAGGGAGGCTCCGAAATTGGGTGCAAGCCAAAATTTTGGAGGTTGGTTGTAGCCGCTACAACAGACTCCCAAAGAGTTGGCATAGTTATTAGGACTCTGTCAACGATTGGGAGAAACTGCCAGATTGGGAACGACTGTGGTCGGATTTGATGTAGGAGGAGATCAAGAGGAACATCGAGGATGGCTCTTCATCAAAGACTAATGATGAAGAGAACTAGGCCTTAGTGATTAAGGGGAGGAAGGGGAAAGGGAAAGCTTCCCATTCAAAATTGGATTCTTATCATGGAGGTAAGAAGAAAGATATGATGAAAGTTAAATGCTTTCCTTGTCATTAGATGGGACATTTTGCTACAAATTTTCCACTCAAGAAGTCCAAGGAAAAGTCCTCAGGAGGAGTGGCGGGTGAAGCTTTGGCCTCTCAATTCGAATTGGACTTTTCCCTCATTGCATGCATGGTTTCATCAATTTTGGGAAGTTTATGGTACTTAGACAGTGGAGCTTCATTCCACATGATTGGCGACAAAGAGTTATTCTGTGATGTGGAGGAGAAATATCTCCAGATGCATATCAAGATGGGTGACGATGGGAAGTATAGTGTTCCTAGATTGGGCACAATTGCTTTTCAGAGGGAGCATGGGGCTCCACTCACTTTGAAGAATGTTATGTATGTACCCGGGCTGAATAATAACTTGGTATCCATTTCCATGCTTGAGGATAGAGGCTATGATGTGATCTTCTTGAAAGGAAAGGTGTGCCTTCGACACATAGCCACATGTCAAGTAAATAAGATAGGGATTTGTGTGAAGAATCTCTATAAACTAGAGGTAGAGGAGTGTGTTGCTTTGAGTTCAAAAGAAGAAAAGATACAGAGCCAAGACATTGGCGAGTTGTGGCACGGGTGATTGGGCCACTTGCATCATGGGGCTTTGAAGATATTGCAGCAAATATCTACCAGTCTTCCCAAAGGTATGCTTGAGCAAGTTTATACATGCATGGGGTGTACTTTGGGAAAATACACCAAGTCTTCCTTTGGATACAGAGACAGTCGAGCAAAGGCTATTCTAGAGTGAGTCCATTCAGATGTGTGTGGACCATTCTCGACAGCATCCACGGCCAAACATAGGTATTATGTTATATTTTTTTATGACTATTTTTGTAAATGATGGTTATTTTTCACGCAGAAAAAGGATCAAACTTTCAAAAAGTTTTGTGAGTTCAAAGCATTGCCGAAGAAAGAGTCGGGAAAGAAGGTTAAATCTCTATGGAGTGATAATGGTGGTGAGTATGTCACAAATGAGTTTAATAACTTCTGTGTAGTGGAAGGGATTAAACGAGAGTTGACGACACCCTATAACCCTCAACAAAATGGGGTGGCTGAGAGGAAGAATAGAAGCATAGTAGGGGTAGCAAGGGAAATGTTGCATGATCAGGGCCTACCACTAAACTTGTGGGCTGAGGCATGCAACACATCGGTTTATGTTCAGAACCATATCCCACATTGGATACTTAAGATGAAGACAACAGAGGAGGCTTATTCCAGTAAGACGTTAGATGTTGGTCACTTCAGGATTTTTGGGTCATCAGTATATTTCCATGTGACCAAAGATGTACAGAAGAAGCTTGACCCAACAATAGAGTTGGGGATATTTGTTGGGTACACTGATACACCTCACAACTATCGAGTGTACATGCCGACCAGTCGAACGATAGTGGTTCGCAGGGATATCAGATTTGATGAGGAGAAGGCCATGCAAGTTTCCCTTGGGAGGGAGCTTGAGCTACATGCAGATGAGGAGATTTGATCTCCTTAGTTTGACAAGCCTCAGATTGATGTGGAGCAGCCACATGCATAGGTTCCTGGAGTGGAGACATCTACTCAGGCAGAGTCTTCCAGAGAGGGAAGAAAGAACACTAGAGAGGCTAACAGATTGTTGGATGATGCACAAGGGAATGTGGGAGCACCCAATTCTCAGCGCAAGCAGAGGAGGTCACCTGAGAGGTACACTGGATACATTTCTCTTATGGGTGCATGTGTTGTGAGAGAGCCATCTTCCTTTCAGGAAGCAGTGCAACAACCAGTTTGGGTTGATGTGATGGTGGAGGAGTATGACTCCATAGTTCGAAACAGTGATTGGGATGTCGTACCGAGACCGGAGGACAAATCAGTAATGAGCTCCCATTGGCTTTACAAGGTAAAGCAAGCTACAGATGGTAGTGTGGAGAAGCATAAGGCCAGATTTGTGGCTCGTGGCTTTTCACAATTAGAGGGGATTGACTATGATGAGACCTTTTCTCCTGTTGCAAGGTACTCGTAAATCTGATCTATATTGGCACTATCAGCACAGATGGGTTGGAAGATCCATCAGATGGATGTGAATATGGCCTTGTTCAATGGCATGATTAAGGAAGAGGTGTACATAGAGCAGCCTAAAGGTTTTGAAACCTTTGACCATGAGTCACATGTGTGCTGACTCAAGAGAGCATTGTATGGGTTGAAGAAAGCACCCCGTGCTTGGTACACCAAGATAGATAGCTACTTCATTGGGTTGGGCTTCACAAAGAGTGAAGCGAATGCGAACCTGTACCACATAATGGTGGAAGGTAAGTTGTTGACAATTGTACTATATGTTGATGATCTCATACTGACAAGTGATGAGAAGCTGATCAAATCTTGCAAGGAGGACCTTGCAAGAGAGTTTGAGATGATGGACATGGGGCTCATGCATTACTTTATTGGCATGAAGCTATGGAGATGGGGATTTTTTTGTATCTCAGGGCAAGTATGCCAACGATATACTCAAGAGATTCCACATGGAGAGTAGTAAATCCATGGAGAATCCTTTAGTTGGTAACTAGAGGAAGGAGGATGCTACTTCAGGGGAAGTAGTGGAAGCTACTGTTTACAGGTATATTGTGGGTTCACTCATGTACTTGGTGAACACACGACCGGATATGTGTTATGCAGTTAACCAGCTTAGTCAAACGATGGTTAGGCCTACCAAGCTGTATTGGAAGGCGGCAAAGCATGTGTTGAGATACCCCAGGGCACTACTCAGTTTGGGTTATGGTACAAACAGACAGAGGGAGTGAAGCTTCAAGGCTTCACTGATGCAAATTGGGAAGGGAGTCCATCCGATAGTAAGAGCACATCAGGAGGGATCTTCAGTATTGGGTTAGCAATAGTTTCTTTGTACAGCAGGAAACAATGATCATTTGCACTCAGTTCATCAGAGGTAGAGTAAATGGCTGCAAGTTAGGCAGCATGTGAGGCTATCTGGATGAAGAAGATCTTGGTTGGTTTGTTTGGTCAGCAGATGGATCCTACCGTGATTTACTTTGATAATCAAAGTTGTATCAAACTATCTGAAAATCTAGTTTTTCATGATCGGTTCAAGCATATTGATATCCGATATCATCATCTCAAATATTGTGTATTGAGGCAGATCATGTTGTTAGATTACATTCCCATGGAGGAGCAAGATGCTAACATCTTGACAAAGGCATTGTCAAGATGTGAATTTGAGTTTCACAGAGACAGGATCAGGGTAGCTAATAATCCCTTTCTTGTTTAGAGGGAGTGTTGAGAAATGGCAACAAGAAATTCTAGTTTAATTTGTCCTTTAATTAAACTGTGAATTAAAATTGAATTCTGTTCTCATAGCAACTTGTATATAGTTAATTGAGTTTAATTAACTTAAATAGCTTAGGAATTTCGAGTTGGAAGTCTTTCTAAACCCCTGTATATGTTCTCCCTATATTATAGGGGTCGAGGATGAGTTAAGTATGAGTTTTAATTATTTAATTTAGTTTATTGTGTTAAGTCTAGTTAAATTAGTTCCAAACTATTTGAGGAACTAATAGTGAGTTAGCAGTCAGTAGGTGCACTAATGCATTAACTAGTGCTACTCCAATTAACTGAAGATTCCCTCATCATAAACTCATGCATGTCGATTCTGAGAAAGACCCAGTTGAGACTAGAGTGCAGGGACACTAAACTATTTGCTGTAGATTTTTCTGAGTTGTACAGATGGTGCATGCAATGAGGAACTGAGCCTAGAAGGGATTGCACAGTTTTGGATGCACTGATTTCCCTTTAAGATGGGCTAATCAACCATAGGAATTGCACAAGGAAATAGGGACTTGGAGAGCAGAAGAATTGGCTAAATGTTGGCCAAGAGTTTGCTTGTGAGTTGGAGATTGATTTAACTGAGTGTTGGGATTGTTCTTGTGAGAAAAAGCATTGTAATCTCATCTTGATTTTCTGATATATCCAATATAGATAGTGGGGTTTTGAATTGTGGCTTTCCCCAGATATTTATTGTGTTATGTGTATTTGATTCTCTTCCTCTTGTTGATTATTGTTTTTCTAGATCTTTATGTGCTTCCGCTGTAAAGAGTAGAAGTAGATTCTTCTCTCTTGATTTAGTGCATAGCATGAGCTTGTGAATCTATAGGATTATTTACAGCATTTCCTCCATCACTTCATTGATTTCCCAAGGTTCCTCCATCACCAGATGACCTTCCTCACTCAATTTTTGCCTCAGTCCTGAAGTGCTACAGGATTGTGATCAATACAAAAAGAGGGTACTGATCTTGTGTTTTTCACCTAGGAGCAAGGGGAGGGGTCCACCATAACCTCGTCATCCATTTTCCACACCACTTGGTCTCTCCACCCAAAGCTCTACTTTTCTCCATTAAAAAAAGTCATTTTCACCCCTTTTTCCATCTCTTTACCCATAGAAAAGGCCTTATACCCTTGTCCACAGGATACTCATGAATTATCAATATTTTTGGAGACAAAACTTGAAGGAAATTGTGATCCTGGGAGGGTCTATGTGACTACTACAAGAAGGCACACCATCCTCTAACAGTCTACACAAACCCTATAGGGCCACAATTGGAGCGCCAGATTAAAAATACAACTAGCATGAAGGCATTGGAGGGTCATTACTTTGATCTTGAGTAGCTACAAGACCCTTTGCAAGCTTCTACAAAATCATTGTTCACCTACAAGCAACAACCTTTGATCCACCTCCTGAAGAACCTATATTGTCAAGCTTCAATCAGTCAGGGATATTTCAAAAAAAAAACCTTCAAAGAAAGCAAATGCATGGAGCAACGAAAATGGAAGAATGAAATGTCAAGAGACAAGCAAATCAACCTTACATTTGTTTAGAAATAACATGCAAACATCCATTGATCCACACACCAGTAAGAACTACTATGTAGGCACAGGTATGAAAGACTCCTAACTTCTTCCTTTAAGAGCATAATAGCCTAAAAATGTTTCAAATGCATGAGAGATGAGGTTTCGTAGGTTGAAGGTGGCTTAGTAGTCTCGACCACCCTCAAATAGTTAAGTTGGGGTTATCCTTATCTCTCATCACACGTGGAGAAAACGAAAAAAAAGAAAAGAAAAAAGGTGATGATTACAAGGAGTGGGCCAACGGGTCTACAAAGGAGTTGTGAAGGTGGTAGGTGGGGTCCATCTAACACAACGTGTTGTGCCCACTACCAAACCACAAAGGAAACAAAAATTGGGCCCAAGCCTCATTTGTACCGAAGTTTCATTCCAAAAATGGTAAGGAGGCCCACAACCATTGTCAGGAGGCAAGCTAGCTACACCAAGGGTCTTGTAGGCTGCCATAGAGAAGCTACAAGACCAAGGGATAACTACTACAAGATTTAGGTTGAGTGTTACAGGATACAGAGCAAGTGCTACAAGATCTTGGTTGTGTGTTACAAGATTGACCTCGGTTGCTACGAGATTGTCCGAAGAGGTGAAAAATAGCTCAAATTTACAAATTTTTCCCATAAAGCCTTAGAGCCACGAAGGAGCATCTAAGGGAGTAATCAATTTTCCTCATCTTCTATGTAGAAAGAGCCTTGGAATTGTTTAGATTTTGTCCATAAAAGCATCTTGTAGCCAACTCTTGAAAGTGAAAAGAAATTCAAGGTCTAATTTTTTTCTTGCAAGGTAAGCATGATAGTAGGAGAATGACCTTGTTTTGTGTTGGGCATGCAACTTTTATTCCTCTAATCGATAACGGAGAACTATTCCTCTCACTTTTCTCTAAAACCCTAAGTTGCTCTAAAAAATGATTATTGACAATAGAATTCTCTTGTGAACACTTTGAAAAACTATAGTAGGGACCATGGGGGGTGGTTTTAATAGAAAAAATCCCACGGAGTCGTGTGAGCTCCACCAACACCCTCTTGTTAGAGCTAAAATCTTTGCAAACCACTAGTGGATGGTGTTCTTTGGGAAATTCAAGGGGTTTGATGATGAAATTACTCATGAGTTTGCAATAGGCCTCCAACCTCAAGGGGAAGGTAGTGCCACCACCATTTTGATGGGGCTTGTTATCCATTTAAATGCAGAAATCATTAGCAGGGTGACCACATTACCCCTAGCAATAATATGGAGCAAGGAGGAGAGGACAGAGACCTTCACATCCAAAAGGAAATTCTTCCTCCCTGAAGAGAAACTAATTGAATATAAAAATGGGGTTAGAAGAAAGAACTTACCCTACCCATGGGATGAAGTAGCCTATCACATCTTCAAATACATATTCTATGAGGGGAGCCTTAGTGTTATTTATGTCTACCAGTTCAGACTAATCTATGAGTTAAGATTCCAGGTGGAATCCCCTATCCTAAGCAGAATAAGTGTTCCCCATTTCCTTCTTTAGTGCATAATGGAAATGAGCCAAACGATGAGAGAAGGGAAACATTGGTACATTTCTCATCATGGGCTCATAAGAATCATTGCCATGGATTCTCTAGAGCACATCAAAAAGCTTATGTCATAGAAAATTTTTGTGGATATGGATAAGGTATATTTTCTGTAAAGACAAGGAAAAGACTTATTGGAACTTGAAGAGGCAGTTAAAAATGGCTCTGCATAAGAAGAAGAGGGTGGTAAGGAAAAAGAAGACGCTGAAATATAAGAAAAAGTATAGGAGAAAGTGGAAAAGTAAGAGGAAAAACTAGAGAAAGAAATACAAACCCTTGGGGAACCTTCCATACCTCATAAGAGAAGGAGACAAGAACATCAATCAAGCCTTTTAGAAGGGAACACTGAGCAGGAAGTGGCTACCACCTTGGCAACCTTAAGAACAAAAGTCAAGGCCAAGGGGAGGTAGCCAAAGCAAAGTCCTCTATACGTCAAAAAGAGGAGTAGTAGACTCAAGCAAGGGAACCCTCAACCTCCCTCAACAATCAAAATAACCTTTGAGGGGTCAGGTGGTCACTAGGAGGGATAATTGGAGAAGGATAAGAAATAAATTGAAGAAGTCACCTCCCTCAAAGCCAAAGGAAAACAACCCCAAGCATCTGTTGAGGCCTCGAAAATCGCTGCCACAACAAAGGGGAAACAACCCGGTCCGGACCTTGAAAGCAGCTCCTTTTCTGTTTGGAATAGTGGCTCTGACTGGGGATAATGGGACCAGTTTCCCAATAATGGAATAAAAGTGGGATGGACGAGTAACTTATGAGGTATGATAGTGATAAGTGAACAACTAAAACTATCAGCGAAATATATATTAACTATAATCTAATCCCGGGACTTATCAATCTTTCAAAGCGTAGCGTTTGATAATCTGTGCTTTAAGGCAGGCATATAGATGACTCTAACACTAAAGCATAGATGTTTAAACCATTTGAGATTGCTATGCATAATTAGTTATGCAGAGCGATAATAGCGAATTACTACACATTGTCATTCATATCATTGCTACATGCATGATTAAAAGAAAGGCATATCACAAAACATCCAATAGTGGAATGAAATGAAGATTTACTGTTACAACACATACATGTATTCAACAATAGCAAAAGATAATAACACAGCAATTCATATGAAAAGAAAGAGGACAGATGCAGATAAAATTACCATGTAAGCTTCTCAACAATCCATTATATAAATCGCTATGTCGCAGTCCTTCCTTCAAACCAGAAAGCATTCCAGACAAGAGACAATAGAGCACAAATGCATAAAACAGCCTTCTCGTCAAATAAAGGACTATTGGTCGAGTTTCACAAAAGAATATAGACTAAAGCACAGTAGTGCAAACTTCAGCCTTTAAGTCTATTACAAAATTTTAGGACCCTTTCCAAAACAATGAAAGGGTCTATAAATACTAATCTAATCTAAATATCTAAGAAAAAGTGAACAACTATGAAATTGGCATCAATAAATGTTTCTCCATCTTTCTTGGCGATCTGGCAGTCGGCAGCAATGCTTCATTCGGTGGGCTCTTTGCCTTTAAACCTCAACTGACATATCGCAAGCATTGGCTGTACTTCCGGTGGAGTGTTGAGACGCGACGTGAGCTGGGCATCATATGTGGCATCTTGAAAGTCGGGGATTAGGCACTTGAGAGCATCTGTTAAACACTTAAGAGCCGACCTTTGAGTGTGCGGCTTGATTAGAAAGTGCCAATATGCGTCGGAGGTTAAATTATTTACTCCAGCGATTAACTTTCTCCTTTCCTCCAGTCCATGATAATTTGTTTGTTCAATTATGTTTGCCGTGGTTATGCTTCCAGGTGTACACTGAGAGATCATGTTGGCCCAATAGAGTGTATTGTTGACCAAATCAATCATATTGTTGGCAATCATTTTACACCTTGAAGCTGCCCTTTCCACTTTCATCATCTGAGTGTTCCATTCCGTGAAGAGTATGTCTTTGAATGGCTCATAGATCCTAGGCAATTTTGCTTCTTTCCCCATATCAGTATCTTGCCAATCAAGATATGAAGTTATGGTTTCTTCGGTCTGATCTAGCTAATTTCTGGCTTTTTCAATTTGCTGACATACTGCTGTAGATACTTCACATAATGGCTCAGCCTCAGTTAATTGTTGGCACAAGAGTCTAACCTGAGAGATTAATGCATTATTTATATGAGCTGCCTCTGCTCTGAAATCCTCGACTTTCTTAGTGCCCTTGATATCTTCGAGCTGTGCTGATAGTTGAGCAATTTGCTCATCCTTTGACTTTGTCATTAGCTCGTTTGCTGCTTTCAATTGTGCCAATGCCTCCGTTAATTCTTTCTGCTTCTGGATTGCACTCTGATCAATCCTATGTTTTTAAGTCTGCAGTTGCTGGGTTAATACATTGTTTGTTTGCTGTTGCGCCAGCAACTACTCTTCTACCTGTGCTATCTTGTTTCGTGCTTCAGCTACTTCTGCTTGCAATGTACAAATCTCCTGGTCCTTAGTCTTTAACAAAAGAATTACCTCTGATGCTTTATCAATAGTTGCTGCAGAATAAGCTCCCGCATACTGTGATAGCTTGGTAAGATCATCAGAGGGGTCCAATTCTTCCTTCCAGACTACATTCCCCGTCACTGTCTGCTCAGGAAAGATGGAAGGTTGATCAAGCCTTCATCTCTTCCTTGAGCGCTTAACAACTGCTTTGAGCCTCGGGCTGTAGAAAACGTCCAGGGGAGGAATATCTTCCACCTGGAGCACAATCTGATCGGAAGGGTCTTTGGTGATTACCTCGAGATCCTTTGAAATGGGTGGGCCGCTGGTTCCGCTTAGAACCTGAGAAGAAGTGGTGTCTGGTGCGTCTTTGGAGCCTTCCTTTCCACTGATAATGGAATCGAATTGATTCCATTGTTTCAGCAATTCAGGATCTATGGAGGTCTGTGATTTACTCTTCTCCTTTTCTTGTTCCAACCTCTTTTGCTCCTCCAACTCTTTCTGCTGTTGTTCTTCTAACTCCTTTCTCTGTTTCTCTTCTTGCTCTCTTCTTTGCTTATCCGCTGATTCCTTTTTCTGCCTATCTGCCAGTTCTTTTCTTTGTTTTTTTTCTTCTTCCTTCTTCCGCTGTTCCTCTATCTGCTTCTGCTTTCTCTACTCTTGTTCCTTCTGCTCTTTCTGCTGCTTAGCTATTTGCTCCTTTTTCTGCTTCTCTGCCTGCTGCTTCTCTTGCCTTTCCTCCTGTTGTTTATTTTGTTCTTTATTTACAACAGGAGATTGGGTTGTCTGCTTCTGACCAGGCTCGCTTGAGGAGGACGCTGAGGTTAGTGACAATAAATCTAGAGGCAGAGTTTGCAACCTCTGCTCTCTAAGTTTATTGAACTCAGTTAAACTCTCATCATTATATCTCATCTTGGCAAGCTGCTTGGTTTGGCCTATTGAATCGGCACCTCTGAATAGGTCATCAAACTCATCCTCTTGATGGTCAATCTTAGTCAGTTTGGCATGTTCTAGGGCATTGTAAGCAGTTTTATATGGATCATAGAGTCTGGCTGGCATAGTGGGCAGGGATAAAGCTTGCATCTTTATAGCCTCCTTTTCTGCATGTTGGAGATTATGCAGAGTAAAAACACCCATCCTCAAGGGAAAAGAGGGCCAGCCCCTCTTCTTCTCTTTCTTGAGTGTTTGGGTTACACTCTCGGCCATAATTTGGTAGGATATCTCTCAGGCTAACAGTTTGTCTAGAACATATAGAGGGAGAACATGCGGTTTGGCTTGGCTTCCATAAACCCTAATATAGGTAAAGTGTTCTTCTCCAAACCATCCTGCTATAGCTGGTAAGTCGAAGGAAGCGAGATAGGAGAATTTGGGAATAGGCCGATCAAAAATGGAATAATGAATGGGAACCATAAAACCATTGCAGATTTGATACAAATGGTCCTTGTAAGAGGACTTCCATAATTTCCGATGATACAAATGAATGGGCGAAGGGTCTTGGGTGGTCCATCTCCAACCGAGGATGGGAAACTCAGAGTTAAAACACAATGTGTCCATAATGTAGGCGCTATAATAAAATGGGGGGATTTTCCTTTCGGTGACTACAGATTTAGCTCTAAAATCCCGAATAGCTATAGTCAATTTATCAGAAAGAATGGTGGCCCAATCCATGATAAAACTATTAACAGCTGCTTCCATTAGGGGAACCATTTCTATATCGAAATTGCCAGAATCATGTAATCCCCATAGCCTACACATCATAATTCCCGCATAGCAATAGGGAGAAGCCAAGGAATCGACGGAGTACTTACCCGAGCTTTCGTGCTTGTGTTTGGCCGGGTTCTGCCTCCAATCCCGAATGGGCTCAGATGGTACATCGTTTTCAGCTGCAAACTTCTCCACAAAGTCTTTGTTGTAGATTTTCTCTGGCTCAGGAAAATGATACATTTCCCTCAGGTGCTCTGGCTTGAACGACCCGAAAATCCGTCCGTCTCTTGTGTGGAATGTTCTGTCAGTGATTGGAATTTCCTCAATTGCCCATCGCACTACATCAGTGTAGGGAAGGACTTGCTCTCTAGCAGCTATTTTGTGAAGAAATGAATCGGCCAACTCCTTGAGAGTTGCGTCGGACTTTTTGAGTGGGTCCGCAGTAGCCACTGTCACTGAAACTTGCGGTTGTTCGGCCTCTAGTAAATTATATGTGCCCTGCCATGTAGTCTTGTTAAGACCAGTACATGTAGTGTCTGAAACGAGGCCTTTCTTGCTATTTGCAGCAGCTTGACCTGCTACAGGTGTAACAACAGAGCTCGTAGCCCTCTTGGATCTTTTCCCCATCATGGTTAAGCTGCTTTCGAAAGCCGAATCCTACACAATTGCAAGAGAAATCGTAACAACATAATAGCAACAACGCTTCACAGCGGGATAGATATATGATTTGAAGCGTGCCAAGATTAATTTTCAAAAGTGGCTGCGGATCCAATCGCTGAGAGGATATTGCAGATGCATTAATGGTGATTTGAGGCCTACTACCCATTAAATGTGATAATTATACCGTTATCCAGGTGAATGACTCACTTAAGCGTGCAATAGATATTCTGGCGGTTAAACGCAGGTGTTCATTAATCGAAGGGGCAAAATCTTTTAAATACACACGCATTACCTTATCTCTTGTATTAATGGCATTTTGGGATTCGTGCTTTGTCAACCGGATATGAATATAAAATTAAAGCTTTTAAGTGATGGCTTTTAAGACTGCCGACCACCGATGAGCGATATCGCATCGCTTCGGGGATTAGGTGCTGCACAATTATTACCAAAAGATCGTGCCGATAGCCGATAAGCGATATCGCATCGGGCTAGCGCATGGAAACAAAAGTAGGCACATATACAATGGTTTGAGGTTACCGTTTGCGATATCGCATCGCATCGGGGGTGGGGACCGAGTGCCTTACCGAAGTGCGTGAAATTCTGCCGACGGCCGATAGCGATATCGCATCGGGTCGGGATTTAAATCACAAAGCGGTTTCACATGAGGTATCGCCGATAGCTTATCGCCGATATAGCGTCGCGTCGGGGCATGAGTTATGTGCCTTTACTTGGTGTGTATGTAATATTGCCGGTCGCCGATAGCGATATCGCATCGGCGGAAACCAAAATGCCTTTTGAATGCATCTCTCATGTTGTTGCGATATGCGATCTTGCGATCGCTTTATCGCAATAATAAAAGATTGTTTATTATTTGAAACATTAATGTCCCAAAAAGGCTTAAGTACATGAAAGCTCATTTGATTATGCGGCCTTTTTCGAACATGCAAGCATTGATGCCAAAATTTTAAAAGGGACCCATTCCATATGTTAATTTTTGAAAAATAAGAATGATATGAAATGGGGGGTTGTTGTAGGGCACAACAATTGGCGATTCGCTGGAAGAACCAGTTATCTCTGAAAGTAATCCAAACACTTAAGCTTTTCAAAACTAGAAACTCAATCAGAAGGGAAAAACTTCTAATTTAACTGGATATTCGCGCGTTCTGAACCAAGTGAAATATGTTAACTTCCTTCCTTTTGGTTTCGAGAAAAATAAATGCATTCTTAGTCTTAAAATAGGCCTTTATTGGTTTATAATGATAAAACAAAAACTTTCCCAAATCAGCTTTTATAATTAACCCCTCTGTCATAGGTAGAGCCTCTGTTGCCGGCAAACGTTTATAGTCTCGACAGGGATACCTTTTAACCATAGTATTATTCACTTTTCCATTCACATAAGATTGTAGTTAACAGAATGAAACTAAAATATGTTGCCATATTTTATTTTTTATCTGTTTTTTTCATTCTTTGTCATTGATAAGATAAAAAGCCATTGTCGTGGTTTGGTGGCTAGCTATTGACAATGCCATTCACTGGTAATAATTTAACTGAACAAGTCGGCTCGTGATGAGACCTCTTGTCTTGAAATTTCAAGCCATTACCCTGTTATGATAGGCAGTATTGGTAATGTCAGTCAAACTACTTTCCTATGAACATGGTAAGCAGGCTTGTAATAAGACCTCTTATCTTTAATCTTTTATATTTTAGAATTACACTCTGAGTAACCATAAACTTTAGTGAATGGGGTGAACAATTTTCTCCTTAAGAGCAAATGGATGACAGGTGAAGAGTTGAAGATGCTGAAAATGGGTTAGTTTTTATCTTAAAATGAATAACCTTTGGAGACCAGTTTTTGAAAACCAAGAATGATTTAGAGAACTTTAACCTTTCGAGAAGAGTCTTCAAAACGTTAGGTGGTGATTTCAGAACAAACAGATATCTAGTTCCCTAGAAATTCTTCCTTTTGGTTGAGGGTTCTACTATCTAAAAGCAAATATTTATATTATTTTGCGAGACAGCTTTTTCAAACCAAGCTAAAGGTCAATGGAGATACTCTACAGTTTTATTTCCTATCGATCCTACAAACTACACAAATCTACAAAGAGGAGAAGGGATCGCCTTCTCAATTAAAGAATTTCTTCAAGACCAGGCCATTAACAGGGAGAGAATCTCTCACCCCTGATAAGTCTTGCAATATAAAGGTTGAATGGCCTATCTTGTCACAGATCTGAAATGGTCCAAGCCACATTTTATGAAATTTGGTATGCTTACCTTTATCTTCATGGGCCTTGTCCCATTTGAGAACTAAGTCACCAACTTGGAAGTGTTTGGAATCGGATGAGGTTAAGTCAAAGGATGCTTTGATCATTTGTTGATGTTTGGCGTGAGTGATTCTGGCTTTCTCCCTTTCTTCTTCTAATTTGAGAATTTGGTCATGTCTAAGTTGAATAGAGGAAGAAGGAGTCTCTTCGATGTACTGTACTAGGGCTAAAGAGGGTAGAACAAGATTGGTAGGCAATACTGCTTCTTTTCCATAAACTAGATTAAATGGGGAGGAACCTATAGAAGCCTTTTGTGTAATCCTATCAGCCCATAATGCAAACACTAGAGATTTGTGCCAGTTTCTATGATTCTGTTCAACAGTTCGCTTAATGATTTTGATGAGATTTTTTTTAGTAGATTCCGCTAAACCATTTCCCTGGGGGTAATAATTAGCAGAATATTTCAGTTTAAACCCTCTCTTAATAGCAAAATCATACATTGCATTTCCTGAGAAATAAGAAGCATTATAAAAAACGAGAGCGTTTGGGACACCAAACCTGGTAATGATGAATTGGTCTATGAACTCGATGATTGCCTCTGAATTTGCTGCCTTCAAAGGAATAGCCTCTACCCATTTGGTAAAATAATCGGTAGCAGTGAGGATATACCTGTGTTGTTTGGAAGATGGTGGAGTAATCTCTCCAATGATATCTAATCCCCATTGTTCAAATGGCTGTTCAATGTTGACAGGTTGCAGGGGGAAAGCTGATTTCCGTTGTCTTCCACTAGCAGTTTGGCAATTGAAGCATTTTCTTACGTATTCATGAGCATCTCTAAACAGTGTAGGCCAATAATATCCAGCATGAATAACTTTGTGGGCTGTCGTGTCCGCCCCTAAGTGTCCTCCCGCTGGCCCATCATGTAGCTCCTGTAAAACTTTTTGAGCTTCAGGTTTCTCAAGACATCTTAACAGGATAGAATCATAATTTTGTCTAAAGAGCACATCATCAATGAGAGTGAAATTATTCGCTTTTAACCTAATGGCCCTTTTATTTTTGTAAGATAAATTTGGAGGAGCATAACCATTCTTCAAATAAAATATCAAATCTGCATATTGAGATTCGGAATCAGTGACACTTATCTGATTGATTGATTGAGTCTGATCCATATCGCTTGATTCAGGAATGTTTGAGGCTCCTGCCAATATCCTGCAAAAACCTTGGCCCCTAACAATCTTTGCTGGCTTTATTTCTAGGTCATATTCTTGAAGTGCTGTGACCCAATTGGCCCTTCTTTCACCTAGTTCTTTTTGAATTAAAAGTTGCCTTACCGCCGGGAAAGGGACTATAACTTTCGTGTGAGTTTTCAAAAGAAAGGGCCTGTAATGTTTAACCGCTTTGAATACAGCAAAGGCTTGTTTCTCCACATCGGAATAATTTAATTCGGCACCCTGAAGATTTGAGCTAAAAAATGAAATGGGTGCTTCCAAGTTATGAGCATTTGGCTGCGTGAGAACTGCAGCATAGGATACATCGGACGCAGTGGTATACAATGTAAAATGATTAGAAAAATTGGGAGTATTCAAGGCTGGGGCATTGATTATTTATTGCTTGATAACATCAAAAGCTTGCTTTTCTTCTGCTCCCCACTTGAAGACTGAATTCTTCTTGATCATTGTCTGAAGTGGTAATACAATTTGAGAGAAATCTGGAACAAATCGTTTGACAAAATTAATCTGACCCAAGAATGACTGCATCGATTTTTTATTGTGTGGGAAAGGGATTTCAGAAATTTCCTTAATCCGATCAGGATCAATATAAATGCCATCCTTGGATACTATAAAGCCTAAAAGCTTTCCTTGATCAAGAGCAAAGAAAGACTTCTTTGGGTTTAGAGAAATACCATATCTTTTGCATCGCTGAAAGATTTGATTTAAGTCATGCAAATGATTATATCTCTTTTTAGAATATACAGTAATATCGTCTAAGTAGACGACTACTGATCAATTAATCAACCCTTTGAAAGCTATATCCATGGCTCTCTGGAATGTCGCTCCTGCATTTATGAGTCCAAAAGGCATTTTCTGATATGCATAAGTTCCCCATTTTGTTCTGAATGTGGTTTTAAGTTGGTCATCAGGATGAACCAAAACTTGGTTGTATCTGGAGAATCCATCAAGAAAGGACATCAATTCAGAACCTGCTACTGATTGAAGAATTTGCTCCATAGTAGGTAACGGGAAATTTTCTTTCAAGATTGCTTTATTGAGGTTCCTGAAATCAATACAGATTCGAATGTCGCCATTCTTCTTCCTGACTGGCACCATATTAGAGACCCAACTTGAATGTCGGACCGGAAAGATAATTTTGGCTTTCAAAAGCTTATTAAGCTCCGACTTTATCTGGGTCTCCAAATTTGGATGTATTTTTCTTAATTTTTGCTGAATTGGTTTCTGATCAGGAAGCATAGGGATGGTATGCTGGATAATAGATGTATCATATGTCTTTAGGTCATCATATTTCCAAGCAAAGACCTGTTTGTTTTTTCTCAATAGTTTAATGAATGCTTCCTTTTCTTCTTGGGAAAGTCCTATTCCTAAGTTGATGTTTTGAGGAGCATCTTCTGTGCCTAGATTTATTAATTCAAACCTAAGGGTGGAACTTTGAAGCTTTGCATTAATTACAGGTTTAAACCTGTCTTTGATATCATAAAGGTCTTCAAGCTTCACCACGGGTTTAGGAATCGAATTTTCTTGAGGCGCTTGTTTCATCTGTAGATCGTGATCATCTTCCTCAATGACTTGATTGTCATAGGATTGTTCCGAAGTTAGAAACTGCAAGATATCTTCGTCATGGTTAAATACTCTCCAATTAGTGACATTGTTAGGAATTGAAGGTCTAAAAAGTAATTCTACAGAAAATCTATCAAGGCTGTAGTCTTCGGAAGGTAGCAGTTTGGAGGCTACATTGGCTAGTAGGTCGGCTGCTGAATTTTGTGACCTAGGGATAGAAGAAATGTTGAAGGCTGAAAAGTGTGAGGTAAGATCCTGCACTAGCGATTGATAATGTTTAAGTTGAGTCGAAAGGCAATGAATTGCATTTCTAACTTGTTTAACAATGATTTCCGAATCGCCGAACACTTTTAGATATCGCACTTCAAGGCCGATTGCTTTATATAAACCTTGGAGCAAAGCTTCATATTCGGCTGTGTTATTAGTACACTCAAATTATAACCTACAAGACAACATTGTCTTTTCTCCTTGCGGGCTAACCAAAATGCAACCTGATCCTGAGCCTTCACTGGACCTAGAGCCATCAAAATATAAAGACCAAAATAAAGGAGTATTAACAAAAATATCTACATTTTTCTCAGCATCATTAAAACATTTGGACTTATCTGTTTGTGAAAAATTTTCAATTTGAGATGTAAAATGATTAACTGAAAAAGGAGATGGTTGGGCAACAAAGTTGCCAAAGAATGATTCGGATGAATAGTTCCCCAAAATGTTGTTGTTGAATGCCACAGGTTGGTTTTCTTGCTCAAATTCAGTAACTGTGTGGGTCATATGCTTCTCCCGATCGATCCTTATTTGATTCGGCTTTCCCTTGTAGGGAAGCCACATATGTGACCAATCTGTGGAAATATACCCATGTAGTTTTTCGGACCAATCTCTGCTTAAAATCAAACCATAAAATTCAGGTATGTTGGCAATTAAGATGTCGATCCTTTGAACTATTCTGGGGTCGGCTGACAACCTGATGGTTACAGAATTAATTTCTCCCACAACCTGCACCTTAGTCCTATCCAACTGCACTATATGAATGACAAACTTCTGGGGTTCAATGTTCAGCTTAGAGCAAACTGAAGCTAGCATTATATTAGATGAGGCCCCTGAATCAATTAAACAGTTGTGCAGATTTCTATTATAAATCTCATAAGTGAGCAGGAAGGGTGGAGTGTGAGAATTTGATTTATCTCCGATTAAAACTGAATCGGTAATTTCAACCATACCTGCGGGAGGCTGGCCTGAATCGTTGGCGGCTCTTGTACTGGGAAGGGGAGTAGAGGGAACAGCATTTAATTCTTTGAGAAGTAGCTTTTGTTGATGTTTTAGTTTACTAAGTTCAAACATGGTTATATTTGCCTTAGTTTTCTTCATATCATCAACAATGTTATATTCCATTGAATCGGATACCACTAGAGTCTTAGATGTTGAAGGAGAACTAGAAGTTGAAGGCTAGTTTTGAGGAACTACTACAGGTGACTTCTTTGGGGGAACTTTTTCCTTTGCTGTAGTAGCGCCTGCGCTCCTCTTCTTTGAAATTGCCTGGGCGGGTTCAAGAGTGCTTTTACTTCTTGTAGTAACCGGAAAGGCTTCTTCTTCATTCTCCGTATCAGAGTTTGGGAGTATAAAATCCCACATTCCGTGGCATTCAGCTACTTCTTATTCATCATCGGTCTGTGAAGATGTTTCCTCTTCCTCTTCTTCTTGGTCTGAATCGGCATTAGATATTACATTGGGCGGCTTTGATTCGGTTTTCTTAAAAGTTCTAAATGGTCTTTTGCTTGAAGTTTCGACCACCTGCTTCTTTATCTCAACCATTTCGTTAGACATTGTTTTAAGGACCTTTTGTAAACCTTCCATGTCATACGGGTCCTTCGGGGTTTTCTTCTTGGAATCTTCTTTAAACGAGACTTTTTTAGCTTTTCTATCCTCTAGAGCAGCTTTCTTTTCTAGAGCGTTAATGCGCTTTTCAACAGCAAGTGCCTCTCTCATGTTTTCAGCTAAGGTAGGTTTGCCAGCCCTGTCTACAAAAATGGCTATGTTGGCAGGTAGGGCAGTGATATACCATTCGCTTCGGATTTGTTCACTTGGTTTAGAAGCAGTAGGGATTTTATTCAGTAGTTTATTAAATCTGGCATTAAACTCTTTTATTGGTTCCCTGTGCTCTATTCTCAAATTGGAGAGGTTGTTTATTAAAGTTGCTAGGGACCTGTCATCTCCATATTTGGTGAGAAACTGCTCTTGGCATGTGTTCCAACTGGTAATTGAACTAGAAGGTAAGGAAAAATACCAGGATCCTGCTGATCCTTGTAAAGTGTAAGGGAAAAGTCTTACAACAACATCTTGCTCTGTCACTCCTTTTAGGTTAACTGCTAACATAAAGTTGTTGATGTGTTCTTCAGCCTGGGTCCCATCATCTGGATTGAATTTAGGCAGCCATTTTTCGGGATAATCGGGTAGATCATGCAAGGGTGCAGGCATATTGACTGCTCCTGGCCTAGTCCATGGATCTGCCATTATGATAGCAACAGTGGTTGAGATTACTGCTGGGATTCCAGATGTATGGGAAGGGATTAAAGATGAGGAGTGAGTGGATTGAGATATTGAGGCTTCTGACCCCTGGTGAACGACAATTTGTAATGGGGGAGTGGATGGTTGACCTCGCAGAGGAGAGAATGCAATGGAGGAGGTGGATGAAAGCCCTTCACTATCGGATCCTTCAGTAATTTTCTTTGCCCTTTTCCTTTTAGGTAAAGGGAACTCAGTGGGTTCAATACCGAGTTTTTCGCTCTGAAGTCTGGTGAGAGGGTGAGTGAGGTTGAACTGCGAAGTCGCACTACTTTCTGATACCTCAGATTTCTGTGGTGAAATCGAGAAGCTCTGAAGTTTATGGATTAGAGACTGAACTTCAGGTGATTCAAGACTTAATTGTTCTGTGGTATGATGGGTTTGAGCAGTGGTAGTTGATTCCTCCTCTTCTTGTTCGGGTACCGGCGAACCAGTATACAAATGGGAAGATCGAGGGGGTTCGGAGGGCGAAGTACTCTTAGAATGGCTTATAGGTTTGGATTTATGTTCCATTCACAGCTGAGGCCCTCCTTCTAGCGCCAATTTTGTTGAGGCCTCGAAAATCGCTGCCACAACAAAGGGGAAACCACCCGGTCCGGACCTTGAAAGCAGCTCCTTTTCCGTTTGGAATAGTGGCTCCGACTGGGGATAATGGGACCAGTTTCCCAATAATGGATAAAAGTGGGATGGACGAGTAACTTATGAGGTATGATAGTGATAAGTGAACAACTAAAACTATCAGCGAAATATATATTAACTATAATCTAATCCCGGGACTTATCAATCTTTCAAAGCGTAGCGTTTGATAATCTGTGCTTTAAGGCAGGCATATAGATGACTCTAACACTAAAGCATAGATGTTTAAACCATTTGAGATTGCTCTGCATAATTAGTTATGCAGAGCGATAATAGCGAATTACTACACATTGTCATTCATATCATTGCTACATGCATGATTAAAAGAAAGGCATATCACAAAACATCCAATAGTGGAATGAAATGAAGATTTGCTGTTACAGCGCATACATGTATTCAACAATAGCAAAAGATAATAACACAACAATTCATATGAAAAGAAAGAGGACAGATGCAGATAAAAGTACCATGTAAGCTGCTCAACAATCCATTATATAAATCGCTATGTCGCAGTCCTTCCTTCAAACCAGAAAGCATTCCAGACAAGAGACAATAGTGCACAAATGCATAAAACAACCTTCTCGTCAAATAAAGGACTATTGGTCGAGTTTCACAAAAGAATATAGACTAAAGCACAGTAGTGCAAACTTCAGCCTTTAAGTCTATTACAAAATTTTACGACCCTTTCCAAAACAATGAAAGGGTCTATAAATACTAATCTAATCTAAATATCTAAGAAAAACTGAACAACTATGAAATTGGCATCAATAAATGTTTCTCCATCTTTCTTGGCGATCTGGCAGTCGGCAGCAATGCTTCATTCGGTGGGCTCTTTGCCTTTAAACCTCAACTGACATATCGCAAGCATTGGTTGTACTTCCAGTGGAGTGTTGAGACGTGACGTGAGCTGGGCATCATATGTGGCATCTTGAAAGTCGGGGATTAGGCACTTGAGAGCATCTGTTAAACACTTAAGAGCATCTGTTAAACACTTAAGAGCCGACCTTTGAGTGTGTGGCTTGATTAGAAAGTGCCAATATGCGTCGGAGGTTAAAGTATTTACTCCAGCGATTAACTTTCTCCTTTCCTCCAGTCCATGATAATTTGTTTGTTCAATTATGTTCGCCGTGGTTATGCTTCCAGGTGTACACTGAGAGATCATGTTGGCCCAATAGAGTGTATTGTTGACCAAATCAATCATATT
The DNA here is from genome assembly GCA_031772625.1 of Pinus tabuliformis. Lineage (NCBI taxonomy): Eukaryota > Viridiplantae > Streptophyta > Pinopsida > Pinales > Pinaceae > Pinus > Pinus tabuliformis. Next base: position 1,779,185,328 of record CM062816.1, on the reverse strand, counting down.
GTTGGCAATCATTTTACACCTTGAAGCTGCCCTTTCCGCTTTCATCATCTGAGTGTTCCATTCCGTGAAGAGTATGTCTTTGAATGGCTCATAGATCCTAGGCAATTTTGCTTCTTTCCCCATATCAGTATCTTGCCAATCAAGATATGAAGTTATGGTTTCTTCGGTCTGATCTAGCTCATTTCTGGCTTTTTCAATTTGCTGACATACTGCTGTAGATACTTCACATAATGGCTCAGCCTCAGTTAATTGTTGGCACAAGAGTCTAACCTGAGAGATTAATGCATTATTTATTTGAGCTGCCTCTGCTCTGAAATCCTCGACTTTCTTAGTGCCCTTGATATCTTCGAGCTGTGCTAATAGTTGAGCAATTTGCTCATCCTTTGACTTTGTCATTAGCTCGTTTGCTGCTTTCAATTGTGCCAATGCCTCCGTTAATTCTTTCTGCTTCTGGATTGCACTCTGATCAATCCTCTGTTTTTCAGTCTGCAGTTGCTGGGTTAATACATTGTTTGCTTGCTGTTGCGCCAGCAACTGCTCTTCTACCTGTGCTACCTTGTTTCGGGCTTCAGCTACTTCTGCTTGCAATGTACAAATCTCCTGGTCCTTAGTCTTTAACAAAAGACTTACCTCTGATGCTTTATCAATAGTTGCTGCAGAATAAGCTCCCTCATACTGCGATAGCTTGGTAAGATCATCAGAGGGGTCCAATTCTTCCTTCCAGACTACATTCCCCGTCACTGTCTGCTCAGGAAAGATGGAAGGTTGATCAAGCCTTCGTCTCTTCCTTGAGCGCTTAACAACTGCTTTGAGCCTCGGGCTGTAGAAAATGTCCAGGGGAGGAATATCTTCCACCTGGAGCACAATCTGATCGGAAGGGTCTTTGGTGATTACCTCGAGATCCTTTGAAATGGGTGGGCCGCTGGTTCCGCTTAGAACCTGAGAAGAAGTGGTTTCTGGTGCGTCTTTGGAGCCTTCCTTTCCACTGATAATGGAATCGAATTGATTCCATTGTTTCAGCAATTCAGGATCTATGGAGGTCTGTGATTTACTCTTCTCCTTTTCTTGTTCCAACCTCTTTTGCTCCTCCAACTCTTTCTGCTGCTGTTCTTCTAACTCCTTTCTCTGTTTCTCTTCTTGCTCTCTTCTTTGCTTATCCGCTGATTCCTTTTTCTGCCTATCTGCCAGTTCTTTTCTTTGTTTTTTTTCTTCTTCCTTCTTCCGTTGTTCCTCTATCTGCTTCTGCTTTCTCTACTCTTGTTCCTTCTGCTCTTTCTGCTGCTTAGCTATTTGCTCCTTTTTCTGCTTCTCTGCCTGCTACTTCTCTTGCCTTTCCTCCTGTTGTTTATTTTGTTCTTTATTTACAACAGGAGATTGGGTTGTCTGCTTCTGACCAGGCTCGCTTGAGGAGGACGCTGAGGTTAGTGACAATAAATCTAGAGGCAGAGTTTGCAACCTCTGCTCTCTAAGTTTATTGAACTCAGTTAAACTCTCATCATTATATCTCATCTTGGCAAGCTGCTTGGTTTGGCCTATTGAATCGGCAGCTCTAAACAGGTCATCAAACTCATCCTCTTGATGGTCAATCTTAGTCAGTTTGGCCTGTTCTAGGGCATTGTAAGCAGTTTTATATGGATCATAGAGTCTGGCTGGCATAGTGGGCAGGGATAAAGCTTGCATCTTTATAGCCTCCTTTTCTGCATGTTGGAGATTATGCAGAGTAAAAACACCCATCCTCAAGGGAAAAGAGGGCCAACCCCTCTTCTTCTCTTTCTTGAGTGTTTGGGTTACACTCTCGGCCATAATTTGGTAGGATATCTCTCGGGCTAACAGTTTGTCTGGAACATATAGAGGGAGAACATGCGGTTTGGCTTGGCTTCCATAAACCCTAATATAGGTAAAGTGTTGTTCTCCAAACCATCCTGCTATAGCTGGTAAGTCGAAGGAAGCGAGATAGGAGATTTTGGGAATAGGCCGATCAAAAATGGAATAATGAATGGGAACCATAAAACCATTGCAGATTTGATACAAATGGTCCTTGTAAGAGGACTTCCATAATTTCCGATGATACAAATGAATGGGCGAAGGGTCTTGGGTGGTCCATCTCCAACCGAGGATGGGAAACTCAGAGTTAAAACACAATGTGTCCATAATGTAGGCGCTATAATAAAATGGGGGGATTTTCCTTTCGGTGACTACAGATTTAGCTCTAAAATCCCAAATAGCTATAGTCAATTTATCAGAAAGAATGGTGGCCCAATCCATGATAAAACTATTAACAGCTGCTTCCATTAGGGGAACCATTTCTATATCGAAATTGCCAGAATCATGTAATCCCCATAGCCTACACATCATAATTCCCGCATAGCAATAGGGAGAAGCCAAGGAATCGACGGAGTACTTACCCGAGCTTTCGTGCTTGTGTTTGGCCGGGTTCTGCCTCCAATCCCGAATGGGCTCAGATGGTACATCGTTTTCAGCTGCAAACTTCTCCACGAAGTCTTTGTTGTAGATTTTCTCTGGCTCAGGCAAATGATACATTTCCCTCAGGTGCTCTGGCTTGAACGACCCGAAAATCCGTCCGTCTCTTGTGTGGAACGTTCTGTCAGTGATTGGAATTTCCTCAATTGCCCATCGCACTACATCAGTGTAGGGAAGGACTTGCTCTCTAGCAGCTATTCTGTGAAGAAAGGAATCGGCCAACTCCTTGAGAGTTGCGTCGGACTTTTAGAGTGGGTCTGCAGTAGCCACTGTCACTGAAACTTGCGGTTGTTCGGCCTCTAGTAAATTATATGTGCCCTGCCATGTAGTCTTGTTAAGACCAGTACATGTAGTGTCTGAAACGAGGCCTTTCTTGCTATTTGCAGCAGCTTGACCTGCTACAGGTGTAACAGCAGAGCCCGTAGCCCTCTTGGATCTTTTCCCCATCATGGTTAAGCTGCTTTCGAAAGCCGAATCCTACACAATTGCAAGAGAAATCGTAACAACATAATAGCAACAACGCTTCACAGCGGGATAGATATATGATTTGAAGCGTGCCAAGATTAATTTTCAAAAGTGGCTGCAGATCCAATCGCTGAGAGGATATTGCAGATGCATTAATGGTGATTTGAGGCCTACTACCCATTAAATGTGATAATTATACCGTTATCCGGGTGAATGACTCACTTAAGCGTGCAACAGATATTCTGGCGGTTAAATGCAGGTGTTCATTAATCGAAGGGGCAAAATCTTTTAAATACACACGCATTACCTTATCTCTTGTATTAACGACATTTTGGGATTCGTGCTTTGTCAACCGGATATGAATATAAAATTAAAGCTTTTAAGTGATGGCTTTTAAGACTGCCGACCACCGATAAGCGATATCGCATCGCTTCGGAGATTAGGTGCTGCACAATTATTACCAAAAGATCGTGCCGATAGCCGATAAGCGATATCGCATCGGGCTAGCGCATGGAAACAGAAGTAGCCGCATATACAATGGTTTGAGGTTACCGTTTGCGATATCGCATCGCATCGGGGGTAGGGACCGAGTGCCTTACCGAAGTGCGCGAAATTCTGCCGACGGCCGATAGCGATATCGCATCGGGTCGGGATTTAAATCACAAAGCGGTTTCACATGAGGTATCGCCGATATAGCGTCGCGTCGGGGCATGAGTTATGTGCCTTTACTTGGTGTGTATGTAATATTGCCGATCGCCGATAGCGATATCGCATTGGCGGAAACCAAAATGCCTTTTGAATGCATCTCTCATGTTGTTGCGATATGCGATCTTGCGATCGCTTTATCGCAATAATAAAGGATTGTTTATTATTTGAAACATTAATGTCCCGAAAAGGCTTAAGTACATGAAAGCTCATTTGATTATGCGGCCTTTTTCGAACATGCAAGCATTGATGCCAAAATTTTTAAAAGGGACCCATTCCATATGTTAATTTTTGAAAAATAAGAATGATATGAAATGGGGGGTTGTTGTAGGGCACAACAGCATCACAAAGGAAGACAAACACCAAGGGAGCCAAGATGAGACAACTGCAAGAGGAATCTGCCATGCTACAAGAAGGTAGAAAAGAGCTACAGGAAAGCACTTAAATGCTACAAGAAAATAGAGCATTGCTACAGGAAAGTGTTGAACAACTACAGGAAGAAGGCAGGGAAAGTAAGAGCTGCAAGAGCCCGATCCACAACTAGATTTGGGATCTTGTTACAAATTTTATGAGAAAGAGAAGATAATACCCCACAAATTTTCAATTCCAATCCTCCTTGAGTTGGACAAAGAAAGAGGTAGAACCCATCATTGGATGTAAATTGCCAAGTCTAAAGGAGTTGAGGATGTAGGCTTGATGGAAGAAAAGATGAAGAAAATGGGTGAAGAGATGCCTAACTTAAGATTCAAAGAGGCTAACATGAGAGAATGACTACAAATAGAAAACAATAGATTGAAAGAACAACTACAGGAAAAATAAGGGCAACTTGCTACTATGGCAAGCTTGGCTATGGAGGCCATCCAATGCAGGCACTCCTCAAAAGCCTCTACCATAATCCTCAAAGAGCAGTGGCTTCAGTTCCAAATCAAGACTCTAGCAAAATATGGATCACTTCCTTTCCAATACTATAAACAATTCATTGAATTTTGTCATAGATCTAGTGTGGAGGATAGAGCTAAGATGACAAAATTCTATATGCACAATATCATATTGACTAACATGAACTTCTGGGATCCAAATTCCAGGATGGGAAATATACAATTGATTGCATTGACCTCTTAGCTGATTCATGAGGAAGCAAGGACTGAAGAGACAAAAGGGGTCATGACTAGGGAAACTAAAGAACACCTATGGATAAGACTAGAATTGAGATTCCCTCACCTTGTCATCAACAACCATAGAATCATTTTTGAAGACCCCAAATTGGCACCACTCTACATAGAAAAAAAGGAGCAAGCCGTCCTCCACTTTGAGGACACTTTCAAGTTGCTATAAACTGAGAGTCTGTAGGCTTGCTAGAGGAGATGGCACTCCTTACCCCATAGCTTAAAAATTAGAGGGTGTCACTCTCCAGAGAGATTGAGAAATGCCTTGGAGAAGACACCCTTGTATAAGAGAATTGTTCAAACGCCGAAGGTCAATTGGATTGGGCTCAAGTTCAACCCCCCTTTGTTGTTAGGACTACAAGAAAGAAAATGGTAGAAAGAAGAGAAACAAGAATGGGTAGAGATAGAGAAAAATGCAGGATTCCACCCTCAGGAGGGCACTCTGTCAGAGATACCTTAGGATGTCAAGGTTGCCTCCAGGGCTATGAATGTAATGGAATTAAGTGGATGAGTTGCTCAGAGGGTAAGCGACACCTTTAGTAGGGAGGTGATGATGGGCCTCACTAATGGGTATATAATAGGGCCCATCTAGCCATCCTTCAACATATATTTACCTCTCCTTGCATTCGATAACACTTTTTTTATTATAATGTGTTTAAATTAGGAAGATAAAGGATGTTTGTCATACCTCATGGCTTAACATGATTAATGTGCAGGAAAAGGGTGCATTTATTATGCACAAATACGTTGGAGGTAGCTAGAGGAGATGTAGGATGGTTTTCCCCTACATTTACTCACCTACAACTCGACTTTCTCATTGTATTTAGTCACCTACAATCCTATTGAAAACTGATGCAAACAAGGATTGTGAGGATCACAGGGAGCTAGATCCACCTTTCTAGGGATTTTGGAGGGAAGCATCCCTCCTTCCAAGGAGGCCACCCCATCAACCACTTTTGTATAAATAAGGAAGCCCAATGGCTCAAAAGGATTCGAACTTTTAGAGAAGAATAGTCACTGCTAGGTCTAAGAGCTTATACTTGTCATTTTCAATTTTCATATCATGTACTTGAGCATTGTTTTATATCAATGAAAAGCATCCTATCATCTTAAATATGAGTTTGTTTAGAGGGTTGAGTCCCCTTGGGTTAGGGCCCAACTTTAAGGCTCTAGTCTCTCTTATTTGTAGATTTTATTATGCATCTTTCTTTTTTGTACTTATGTTAGCAGCATTTCCTTTCTTGCAAGTTTTGTTTATATAAAAAGTTGTCTTTGCAAATTCATCAATCACCTCTCTTGGAAAGTGTGGTTGAAAGACTTGTACTTGAAAGCATAAAAATATAGGTTTCATTTTTCATGAAGTAGGAAGATCTAGAATAAAATTCAACTCATCCTTTCCTTTCTAGTTTAATTTTTTGCAACTGACACAATTAGCATGCTTTAGATGTTTTGCAAGGTTGAGTGATCTTTGTTGTGTGTGGGTCATATTGTTGGATTGCAGGGCATGGAACTATCATTTTCACTTTTCATCCTACTATCAGCACCCTCATTCCTCCCTCAACAACTTCTTCAAAAACAGTGTTCGCTGAGAGTTCATTTCAACTTTGCTCAAGGCCACCATGTGCATTTCTCCTTGTGCAAGATGGGCCCCTGAGGGGTACTAAGATTGAAAAGGACTTCATACAACCTTCTTCAACCTTCCACTACCCTTCCTCACCTTCATATCACCTCTTAAGCCCTCAAAATTCTATTGGATTCGATCTTGTAGCAAAACGAGGCAATCCTGTAGCACTGTGTAGAAGCTCTCCAAACTTTACCATAATTGTCCTTAAAGCTTGATCTTTGCCTCATAACCCTTCATGATGCCCCCTAGGCCTTGAAACCAAGTTTGACGAAGACTAGAGACCACTTAGGACTTGTTTCTTCACCACTGCAATTCATTTTTGCAATTAGGGTTAGTAAACAAGTTCATGAAATGAATGGTACAATAATGGTTTGTATGATTACTTTTGAAACACTTAATGAACTTTGCTACTAGGATATGATCTCTTTTGAATGCAGTGATTGAGAGTTAATTTCATGCTCTTTAATTTATGCGGGTTAGATTAGGTTTGCCTTCTTTGTTTTATGTTTCTTAAGCTAGGGTTTCCATTCCAAGCATTGTCATTTTTTTGCAAATAGAATAGACTTTCCTTTGATGCAACATTTGTATTCCTGCAAGTAGATTAGCATTTATATTCTTGCAAGTAGATTAGCATTTACTTTTATGCAACATTTCCATTTCTGCAAGTATAATAACATTTGCATTCGTGCAAGTAGATTAGCATTTATATTCTTGCAAGTAGATTAACATTTACTTTTATGCAACATTTCCATTTCTGCAAGTAGATTAGAACTCGCTTTCTACAACATTCTTTCATTCTTGCAAAGTCTAGATTTAATCTATAGAATGGTCTCTATACACCTTGGTTTGGTTCACTGCCTCAGAGCAGTTTGAGTAGATCTTAGCTTACTGTGCATACAACATTGTCACCTCTTATGTTTGTATAGACCCCAGGTTGATAAATTAAAGTTGGTATCCCTGGGAGTTGCAACATTCTTACTGCAATACCAAAGCTCACCAGTGCCTTCATCGTTCTTTATCTTCATTTCAGTTTTCCATGATCTTTGGTCTTTTTTATTTTTGATCTTCTCCACTTTCCATCTTTCACATGCAAACATAAACATAAGTTGAAGTCCATATAAAAGAGTAGCCATCCACAGAAATATACGGGTAATCAACCAATGTGTTTGTCAATTCTTTAGGAAACTCTTTCTCGTACATGGTTCATCAACCATTCCCCATCACAACTTTGAATACATGTTCCTGTTATTCCTCTTGTATCACCATCATCATCTTCCTCATTCTCTTGGGTTTTTGGCTTACCCGTCAATGCTCGTGCATCAAAAACTAGATTTAATTCATGGAGCTAATGAGGAACTCTTGTTACTCATCCCGTATCACCATCATCATCCTCCTCATTCTCATTCTCTTAGGTTTTTGGCTTACCCATCACTGATATTGCCTCGAAAACTAGATTTAATTCATAAAGTTAATTAAGAATAAAAATGATCTCAAAATATTCTTGAGGTGATCTTAAAGTAAACCATAAGAGTCTTAGAAAAGATCATGAAGTCGTTGCATAAAACATAATAAGATAGGCCTCAATCTAAGCTAGGATGCATGAAAATATTTTGTCAATGATATTTGCTAATCTTCCTTAATTTCCTTGCATATCTTGTCTAATGCCAATCCAGCTTTGGTGAGTGTGTGTTTGGTCATTTTAATCTTTGTAAACATGTTCAAAGGAAATCTGTGTGAAAGAAACAAATAATAGTTTAATGCTTTGGAAAAGGGGCCGAAAAGAATAGTTTTGATCTAGGTAGAGGAAAAGAATAGTTTTGATCCAGGTAGAGGCCCTTCCTGCAATATTTAATCACTTGAGAATCTCCAAAAGTTTGTTTTTTTTTATTGGATTCATCTATCCATTCCCATATGGTTCTGTACACTGAAATTCTATTCATTCACATCCTCATTGTCATGATGATTTCTCAATTCAAAATAACTCCAACGATTGAACGTTTCTGCTTTTCCACAGATGCTCATGCTTATGGCACCACCTTAATAGAATGCCAAATCTGTTCCATGCAGAACAATGCTCATTACAGACGAAACACATTGGAGAAGTCTGAGCTGCACAATATTTATGCTTCTCTCCTGCAACAGGCGTCTACCAAACCTGAAAGCAATGATGCAGGTTCAGCCCACATTCTCATAACTGGATATGAGCCTGACATCTCCCTACTTAGTAAACTTGTGAGCATATATGCCCAGAGGGGAAATATGAAGGAGGCACAATTACTTTTTGACACAGTAGAAAAACCAAATGTTTTCGTATGGAATGTGATGATAAGAGAACATGCTAAGAAGGGATGCTGTGTGGAGGTTTTCCAACTCTATTGCCAGATGAGACAACGGCCCAATATCCAGCGAGATAAATTCACTTTTCCTCTGGTTCTCAAGGCATGTGCCAACCTATCGATGCTGCAAGAGGGTACGGAGATTCATGGTCATATAATCAGGGCTGGGTTTGAAACAGATATCTTTGTGGGAAATTCCCTACTGAGTATCTACACTAAGTGTGGGAACACAGAAGTTGCACGCAACTGTTTGACAAAACGTGTGAAAGAAGAGGTGTCGTGTCCATGCAACATTACCTGACGAAATTCAGAACCAAGTTTTGATGTTATATCAAAACATAAATGTCTAACATTACCTGACGAAATTCAGAACCAAATTTTGATGTTATATCAAAACATAAATGTCTAAAATTCCGAACCAAGTTTTGATGTTATATCAAAACATAAATGTCTAACATTACCTGACGAAATTCAGAATCAAATTTTGATGTTATATCAAAACATAAATGTCTAAAATTCCGTTATAAATATCTCATCTCTAATATTTTGATCGTGCGGTCCTTCGCTAACGAAGGCTATATGCATATGCTTTCAATGAGAGTTGAACTCATGACCTCCCGCTTACTCATGACCTCCTGCTTACTAAACGGGTGCTCTAACCAACTGAGCTACGCTATTTTCTAACTGACTGGGTATTCTAAGCAACTGAGCTATGATAATACGTGCAGACTATATTAAGAGTCTTCAGGGATTTTAATGAATTTTAATGAGATAACCCATTCAATGTGACCATTTAAGTAAAATCGAAGCCGAAACTAGCGATAAGGCTGAACAGTGTCAAGAGCGAAGTTGTGTACAGGTTCCGAATCCGGAAAAAATGAAAACATGGATAACAGGATTTGAAACAGAGCGGCCAAACTGTATGATTCTTGGTGCTACCTGATAACTACCGTGGCACATTATCATCGCTTCATGTTTTTGTCCGACTACCGCAATTTATTGATGGTTAAGTATTAATATCAAATTCAGTTAAAAATAATGAACAGGATATGGATGGATGTTTTAGTGGCCGTTTAATTGGTATCGAAGAAATATGAAATAGGTGAAAATTGAGAAATCTAAGATTTAAATTGCTAGTTATAAATTAGATGGATGTTTTTAGTGGTAGTTTAATTGGTATCGAAATAATATGAAATAAGTGAAAATTGAGAAATCTAAGATTTAAATTTCTAGTTATAACTTAATTTATAAGAAAAAAAACAAGCTCTAAACTCCAGATGTTTACTAATAATTAAAAGAAAAAAACATAAATAGAGTAAGTCCTAAGAGCTCTGAGGAGCCCTTATTACACAGACCTCTACTGGTTTAAGAAGATAACTGTTGTGAATAAAAATGAAGACCTAATTTATAGAGGAAAACATGCTCTAGACCTCATATATTTACTAAAAAGGAAAAAAAACAAGATATCCACCAGCGGAGTAAGTCTTAACAGCTCTGAGAGGCCGAATGCTCCCTCATTACGCAAACCTCTACCATGAAGAATATGACTGCTCATAGGCAGCAAACCCTATATTCGATTTCCGAATTAACATGTTAAATCGCTAGCGGGTTCGGTTTCGAATTGCTTAGGATTTAAGTTTTAGGCTGCTAAAAAAAAGCTGTAGTCTAATAATAATGTTGTTTTGTTTTGTTTTGTTTTTCTCAAAATTAATAATGTTTTTTTGAAAGTTGGAAATTTTGATTATATTTTGAAAAATAATTGTTTAATTTTCTTATAAATCTAAATAAAAATCATGAAATTTCATAATTTCAAGTGTTTTAGAAAATTTTGATGATGTTGACTTTATTTCCACTATCAAAAACATGATTCAAATATTGATTCTATAATATTTTTTGAAATTTTTATCCAAATTTCACTCACTTTTGACAATCCTGACAATTCCCCACCCCAAAAATAACTTAAAAAAACTCCGCATCTCAATAAAAAAAACTCCAACTTCTCACGTGGAACCAAAAGGTTCGATATCTTGTTCTCTCGGGGTCGAAGCTTTTCCTATGACCCACTATTCAATATTCAGAGTTTTTTCGATATTCAATATTTAATTTTAATTTTGGTAAAAATTGATGAATCTTAAATGACCTGAAAATTTAAATATCAACATTCAAATCATAAACCACACAAAAATATAAAGAAATCTAGTACATGTAACATATCCATTTGACTTTCTTATTGAAGATTTAATTTAATTATTTTTAACATGTTTAAATATATGAGATATCATAATTCATATAAACATATGATATTGTAGACATTATAATTTTTATTTAATAATAAAATATCAGCAATTAATTGAAACATGAATACGTATGATTTTTTAAATAGTGAATAGTCAGGGAGACGATGAGGCGTTAAGTTTGCCACACAACTGCTAGTTTTTTTTTAATAATTATTTTGTTACCTAAATAAAATTGGTTGAATTACTCTCCACTTTTTTTTGGTTGACTTTCACAAAGAATCATGGAATGCAATAGGTGGAAGTACCACCTTCCACCATTGTGAGAGAATAGGATGAGTACCTTAAGGAGGATTGAGTGGGGCAAATCACTTTTTTATAAATTTGTTTTCATGGAAGAATATGTCTTAGTGAATTGTGATTATAAAATTGAAGGGTGAGTATATGGATGGGAAGAGGGACCTACACATGTGGATGACATTAGATGGGAAGAGGTAAGCAAGTCTATATATGTGCATGAGTGGGTGTGATAAAATATGATTATGGGTGTAGGGATTTACATGGAAAATTTTAGGGGCTAATGTTTGTCCAATGGGTTAATTTTCCATGATTTTTTCACAAAAAAGATTCGCCAATTTCCAATTTTATAAAAGACTATTCGCCCAAATTTTAAAATATAAAATTATTTTAACTTAAAAATTGCTAACATTATATAGAGACTATATATAAAATCATTATAAATTTGAATAATTTTACAAATATATCAATAAACATTTTATAGTTTGCATATTAGGGATTAGTGAGATTCGCCAATGTTTTTAAATTTCAAGAAAAATTTCCATATCCATGAGGAAAAGAATTCCCAGTCATAAGTATATTTGTGAGAAGTTGTTAAACTCCCATTTTTGTTGAGTCACCCAAATTTTCCCTTGTCCTATCATGTTCTAGCTAGGGTGTAAACAATTGTTGAGAGGACTAGTGCATCTAAGCCTATGGTTGGATGGAAAATGGTTCAACCTTAGTTAGTTGGTTGGGACGTTCAAATGCATGCTCTTATAATGTTTGGAAAACATCCAACAACTCGATCTATTTTGTTTATGACTTATTTTCACATTGATTGTAAGAGATATTTATGCATTTGCTTGGAAGAGTAGATATACACTTGACTATAAAAATTATATATGCATATGATTCTAAGAATTGTAATTGCAATGTCATCTAGGTTGTTGCTCTAAGAAATGATTTTAAGTTTATGGAATCAATTTCAAATAAAGTTGTATCGTGTCCTCAATTAATTCCATTTGGCCAAATATTCAAAGGGGATGAGCTAACTAGGAAATTATCAAAATTAGTAACCCTGACTTAATTAACGTGTTTGCACATTAGCCTATGTTATCAAATTGATGGAAATGCCATCAAGGTTGCCTTGTTTTATTGTCCTTGCTTGTTGCTCATAAAACCTTGGAAAAAAAATATGTAATGACTATGTGATTGATCCTTTATAGCATCTAATTAAGTATTGAAATGATGACAATTGAACTTTTAACATAAAGAGGTACATTATGCTTGGATGGTGAAAGTAAATCACTTGTCATGATAAGCTTATATCTAATTTAGTATTGAAAGGATGACAATTGAACTTTTAACATAAAGAGGTACATTATGCTTGGATGGTGAAAGTAAATCACTTGTCATGATAAGCTTATATCTAATTTAGTATTGAAAGGATGACAATTGAACTTTTAACATAAAGAGGTACATTATGCTTGGATGGCTAAAGTAAATCACTTGTCATGGTAAGCTTGTGTAATTTTTATGCATACCCTCAAGATCTTCAATCGTGTGTAACATACTGAGTAACTACATGACTAAATATATAGGATGTCGGTTATGTGGAATTTGGAACCGTTGTGGCATGGAACATGTTGATATCTTAGACTACTTTAAGTTTTAGAGATAACATAATAGTGTAATATTCTCTTTTTGTTTTGTTTTTTAAGAGGTGGCACTCCTCTAATTTATAAGAAATAAAATAAAATGCCTAAGATAAACTCAAGGTTACTTTGCAAAAAAATGTTTGATATATTAGGCTTGGAAATGAAATAGGTATTGAAAATGATATTTATAATATAGATTAAAATAAAATAAAGATTTGAGAGATGACACATTCATAACATGTTGTTTCCAATATAGAAAAAACAAACTACAACATATCATTTAACTAGATGAAAGGAGATGAGCCACATTTACATAGAACTTTAAATGATCATTTCATTTGACTCAAAAATATTTAAGGATACACATACTTAAAATCTTATGCTTTAAACCCAAATTTAGAGATAAAACTAACTATGAGGTCTTGGGAGTTGTATAGGGAACCTTAAAAAATATTAAATATAACGTCTTTAAAAAATCATAATATTCGAGAAAATAAGAAAGCATTCATCCTAGTAGACAAAGATGGGGCTCACGTGGACCATATACAGAGATGGAGAAGCCCTAGAAGAAAAAATGACAATACAATTAGGAGTTGATCTTAAGTATTCAAATGTCTTTGTAATGCGAGGTTGGATGATTACTAAATAAGAAAGGAGATTTTAGAGAAATTATTCACTTACTATGTTGGAAAAAGTTGTTTCTTTGTTCACGAAATCTTCCCTTTGATGTTGAACTTTGAGAAATCATAAGTGTTGTAATCACTTTTTGAATCTCGGGCATCATTATTTATCTTTTGTAGTGCATTGTTCATCCATTCTTCAATGTGTTATTATAACAACACTATCGTCACTTCATGCTTCACACAAGAGGTTGGTAACTCATATTCAATATTTTTAACTCAAAGCCAATCTTATGGATAATATTTTATTGGTATTTTGTTTTGCTAACAAACTCAACCAACCACCATTTAATTTCCCCTTTAGAAAAGTCAATGATACTATTAAAATCATTTTCCTAAGAGATTTTAAGTATATCTAATCATTCTTGCATATGGTTCCTATGGCATCCATTTATTAGAGGTGGGTCATCCAATTCCTTTACTATGTCAGTTATTTTAAATAATAATTCACTTTTTTTAATTTTGATGGCATCATATTTAGAAATTAGTTGACCAATCACATAAATTCTTTCCAAACATCATGTTTGTAGTTGTTCATTATAAAAATTTTGAGGTCTAAAATGGGCAGCAAAACAAAAATGTACAACCAAAATTAATTTTATAAGAATCAAATTCAAGATGATGATGTTAACCATGGGGGATGATTCACCATTTTTGGAATAAAAAAGTAAAAAAATAAAAACAAAACTATTTTTTCAACTCATGTTTTCAACTTATCTCCCTAAGATTTTACTCAAATTTCAAGTGGGAGCACTCATTAGATGCGGAATTTAATTCTTCATCTAAGGAGTACCCATGTTACATACTTTCAATGGACCATGATACATGGAAAAAAAAAAAAAATGATTGCAATCACATTTTTCATGTAGCAGGGTCCATATGCAACATGGGTACTCCTCGGATAATGAATTAAATTATGCATCCAACGAGTGCTCTCTCTTGAAATTTGAGTAAAACAATAGGGAAATAAGTTGAAAAAAGTATTTTTTTCTTTCTTCCCTCTAAAATTTGATGATGTAATCTAATCCTATTTTATTATTTCCACTATTATTTTATAATATTCTTTAGGAGCCCCATTTTAGACCTTAAAATTTATATACTATGAGTCTATTCTTTGATGGAACATTTGGTTCCTTACTTTTAAGCTCATTCATGATTAAAACATTAAAAACAAAAGTTGCTACAACATCTTTATAGAAGTGTTTATCATTCTCCAAATCCTTTTCTAGATATTTCATAAAGGTGAAATTCTAGTAGAAAGAGTAATAGAACTTGTAGTAAGTTCCCAAGCTTTGAAAATCATGGTGAATTATTTGTTGATATTATCTACAACATATTTCCTTATTCCAATTAATAAACTTGAAGCCACTTTTACCCTTGAACTTGATTCAGCCAGTTCTTCAATAAACTTATTAGGTTTGAGAGTGGATGATGGTTCTACAAACATTGGCTTTGCAATAAAGAAACTTCCAATTCAATTCCTTCTTTTCGTCTGCTCCTTCACTTAATTGTAAATACTTATTAAAAGTTGAACCATAACCAATTGACATCATATGGTCTGAGAAAACACATTTAGGGGTGAAACCATGATAGGATTGGGCCTCTTTCATTTTGAAAGAATCAAAATATGAATTAACCTTACTTAGTTGAGATACAGTTCTTATCCTTATGCCTTGAAATTGAAAAGGCATTAAAATAAATTGTGTTTTCTTTTTCTTGTTGAAGAAATGAGCCTAGGGTTTGTACTGTCTATAAATCTCTATTACAAAAAATTTACTGTAAATAAAATATGGAAGGAGAAAAGGCTTTCCTTCAAACCCAAATAATATGATATAAGAGTATTCCTCCTAGTATTCAAATATTCCTTTGCCAAGTAGAAAGTTATGGGATGTTTGAAAGAACCTATCCACTGTAGAATCAATAATCGTTTTTTAGAATGTTGTAACAAAATAATTATGAACTTGATAGAAGTAGAATAAGGCTTTATGACTCCATAAATATGGATACCAAAATTGAACAGGGTCCTAGTTGAAGTCAATATTTAACAATTGAGCTAAATATTTAAATGAATTATAATATAATAAAGCATAAACTAGATAAGAGGTCACGAGGAACCTCTTTATTTATGAGATTCTCCCAATTGCTAGCAAAAATCATTTGAAATTATACAAGCCCTATCAACATGGCTCTTTGATGTACATAGTAGCTGAGAAAATAAAGAATATATCTTTGTTTGTTGGTCATTGAGTTTTGACTCATGATTTGTGCAAAACAACCATGCAAATTCCCTAAATGGATTTGTGACTGAATATGCCTATATCATGGAAAGATTCATTGACATATTGGAAAACTAGATAAGAAATTCTTAAGAGGATTGGTTTATCCACCTTGAGCACCCATAAAATGATTCACTTCAAACAACTTAAGAGTTTTATTTGAAGTAGAAAGTCATAGTATTTTTTTTTAAATACTTGAATTTAATGGAACAAGGGTTCTACCACATTCCTAAAGTTGTATGAGCCTTCACTTTGTATCAAATTTATCTACACGCCAAAAATCTAACTCTTTGAAGTGGAAAATTTAAGGCATGTAGAGAAATTTTTCTATTTATGGAGGTCCAAACATTGTTAGTGTCTATGATGTCTTGTGAAACTTTTGAATACCATTTCTATGGAATAGACCAATGAAAGTTATAGTTCTCTTGTCTCAGAATATTGATAATATCCTCATAGAATGGTTGCTTTATTTTATTTTCCATCTTCTTCCTTTTTAAACAATATTCAATAGATTTGACAATGACTATACAATGATAATAATTTAATGAGGACTTAACAATATTAAATTTCATTGAATTAGTCTTCAACTTTTCATAAAAGTGTATGTGCTCAAAAAGGCCATTTATTAATCACATCTGCCACCTTCCTATGAAGTATGAATGCAAATATGATGGCTTCTTTACTGATAATATCTTTCAAATGTGTGAAAACCATGTTGGCAATGAGACTTTATTTCACTTTGAAAAGAGTGCTTTACGTAGCATCAAGATACTCAATTTGAAAAGTTAGGGAGTGGAATTTGAGGAATGTGGAGGGCACAATGGAATTTTGTAGAGATGTGGGGAAATTTTCTTGTCAATAGTATTTTTCATCTCACAAAGCTTGTTAAAAGCGCTTAGTGTTGGAGTTATGCAAAATTGCAGAGTTTGGGATATGTGGAAGTTGGTTGATGTAAATCTCGACATTCTCATGAAAATGAATAGGTGTTGTCCACTGTGCAATAAGGGAATATGTAGTTAGTTCATGGAAATCTCTACATTCTCATAGAAATTAATAAATGTTGGAGCAATGTGAAATATGGGAAATATAAAGGTTGCAGAGTGTAGAAAATGGGAAATAGTATTCTCTGTATTTACAGTTGGAATTTTCTAAGTATATTTTTGTGGAAATGTATCATGTGGAGTGGGTTTGTGTGGAGAAATTTGGATGGTTTTCTTCCACATTTTCTAAGGTTTGAAGAAACTAAGGGGTGATACATAGAATTAACACTTAGTGAAGAAAAAGGAAAATTGAATCACAAGGATGTACATACATTGATCAATATTTGAATCCTATTATATAAAGTGACCCCTTGTGGGTTGTTGAGAATCCAAAAGGCCTTGTCTTTTTGGGAAATGGATTTAAAAAGAAAAGTGAAAATAATGAGTGAAGAAATTAGGGTAAGTGTATAGAAGAGAAAATGACGAGGGAAGAAAGAAATAAAATAAAATCTATATATATGAGAAATGATAGAGCATTTAAATGAAGAAGTGTTTGATATGTTTCCCATTTATATGCAAATTTTCAATTGTTCCATTGATATATTTGAGAAGATAAGAATTAAAACCACACACCTTTTCAATTTGGTATGGTCGAATTCAGAGAGCTTCAAACTTAGAATGAAGGGATGGATTTTGTTTTGTTTGTCCCACAAAAAAACTAACTAGCCCTTGTAAATGTCTTTCATCATGGAGCAAATCAAGTTGCATGATGTATTTTATGCATGTCTCTCATAGATTGTGTTGTTTATTCTTCCAGTTGAATCAACTGACCATAGCATTCCTATAGGTGTGTTACTTCATCTTCATCTTTAATTTGTGTAGCAATGGATAATGCATTGAGTTCTAAATGTACAGGAAACCTAGCTTCTTTTTCATACACATGAGTATAAGGTATGTGACCCATACTTCCTTTGGAAGTGATCCTATTTTACAAAAGAGCCATTTTTAATTTTTTATTCCAGTGCCTCTGATTTGTTGGGATCATTTTTTCAAGGATTTGTATTAGATATTTTCTTGTTGACTTAGCTAGGCCATTACTTTATGGATAATAATTATATGATTGTCCCTTTAAAATACCATATGTTCCAAAAAACTTGGTGAATTTTGATCTTATACAAATATAACCATTATTTGTTATATTGTTTTTGTGGAACACCATTTTGGACAAGATGTTTTCCTCCAAGAAATGAATGAGTTGTTGGAACTTATCAACTTTCAATGTTGCAACTTTAGGCCATTTTTGTAAAATAATCAAGGGTGGTCATAATATATTATATAACCTTACTATATTTTGGATTTATGGGATCAATTTATGTTGGCATTATGATACAGGTGTTGTCCTTGATGGCAACTCACATAGATGAAATTCACAGTGCAACAGTTTAACAGTAAAGGATTACAGATCAGACTCCAGAGATTGAAGAAAGAGAGTGGTTTAAGAAGTATACATCGGTTCACTTTGTCCAAGCAGAGCATACACGCAGGTTAACAGAACAAAAGGAGCGTATACGAATACATGCACTTTCACAGAAGGAAAAGCGCGTATGGGATGGAAAATCAAGGTTTTGGTCAAAGGTATTTGTACGAGGTATTTCGTCCAAGGTATTGGTCCTAAGTGGTTTTTGTATGAGGTATTGAGAAAAGCCTAAAACTATATAAGGAGGAGAAGATCATTAGGCCAGAGTGTGCAAGTGAATGGGTTTCCAAGGAATACTTCTATCTGAAGTATATGTTATGTTGTAGGGGCTATGATTATGAGATGATCTGAAATATTTTTTGCACCTTGGATACAATGTTAGATCAGGGTCATAAGAACTGAAATGACTTATCATTACATGATCTAATGTTGATTGGGCTAGATCTGATTTCTTACTCATGCTTTATTCTGTAAATGTTATGATCTGGGTATGACTGAAGTTTGGAATAGCTATGAAGTTTTAAGTTAGTATTTGTAGATCTATACACTAGTTTTCTTTGGTAAAAGCGTGTATACACGCTGGTTCGACACATCTAAGTAGCATATACATTATGAAATATGATGTGTGAAGTTGTAGTTGGTTCTGGTTGTTAATGCAGAGTTCTGGGTTCTACTCTGTGTTTTGGTGACAATGTTCTAAATGTTCAAATTGATTGATTTTGATTTGCTTCAGTGATGATGGGTTTTCAATGATTGGTTGTATTGCAGTAGTGATTGGTTTTGAGCTTCAATGTTGTTGATGGGTCCAGTATGAAAATTGGATGAAACGTGGCCTTCAAATTGTGGTGTTGTGTTCCAGGAGTATCCAGTTTGAAAATTTATGAAACGTGTCCCTGGAGGAAGAGAGAAGGTCTTAGCCTTCTGTAGGCTGGCGCCTAAGTATTGGTAAACATTTCAGCCAGTACAAGAGTCAGGGGGTTGGATCTCCCTTCCAGTAGCAGCTGGAAAACGAGTGAAGGTTGGAGCCTTCTATAGGTCGATGCCTATGTACTAGTAAATGAATCAGCTAGTACAAGAGCTAGGGGGTTGTAGATACCTTCCAGTAGAAGTTGGAGAATGAGAGAAGGTTGTAGCCTTCTGCAGGTGGGTGCCTGCATACTGGAATGAGTCTGCACTAGTACAAGATTGTAAACAGGTTTTCTTATATTAAAAGAAGACAGCAACAGGTGGTTTTTGTCCCGCATTGGGTTTCCACCCTAAATCTTGTTGTTCATGTGTGTTGCTTATGTGTGATGGTTTATTCTATTTTTATTACACATGGTTACTGTTTATCTGGTTAATGAAGTATTGTTGCACTGATTAAAGATCAACATTTGATGAATTAACTGAATCACAAGTTTGTCGGATAATATACGCTAGTTACTTTAAATACAGTTGCGTGTACACGCGAGTTACCTTCATTGAAGTAGCATATATAAATTTGAGTATGAAAAGAAAAAGTTATTGATTTGATAATATTGATTCACCCCCCCTCTTAGTATTATTTCCAACAATTGGTATCAGAGCCGGTCCATTAGAAGAAGCTTGATCACTTGAAGGAAGATCTTTCAAAATGAACAATCACGAAGGCATGGGTTCTATCAAACCACCAATCTTCAATGGGAACAACTTGGTATATTGGAAAACACGAGCTAGAGCTTATCTTTAGTCACTTGGAGCTGATATTTGGGCAATTGTGGAAAAGGGATATCAATATCCAGTAGCAGTCCCCACGGATCCAGCAGAAAGGAAAGCATATGAAATCAATGCCAAAGTTGTCAACGCCTTAATGGGAAGTCTATTAGAATCAGAATTTGTCAAAGTCATGCAACTCAACACAGCCAAGGAAATATGGGACAGAATCATTCAGAGCTACGAAGGAGACTCCCAGGTAAAACGTGCTAAACTACAAACTCTCAGAATCCAGTATGAAACTCTCAAGATGCATAGTGATGAAAGTATTTCTAGTTATTTCTTGTGAGTAGATGGGATTGTAAATCATATGAGAAATCTGGGTGAAGAGATAAAGGAAGCTACTTTGGTTGAGAAAATTTTGAGATCTTTGTCTTCTAAATTTGAGTTAAAAGTGTCTGCCATAGAAGAAAAACAAGATCTTCAAACTATTACTGTGACTCAACTCCATGGAATCCTAACTACCTTTGAAATGAGAAAATGAGGTCCATCAGATATGAGAGAAGCCGCTTTTAAATCTTTAGCGAAGGGAAAAGAAAAGGAAGAGCACAATGAATCAGGACACATTTCAAAAGAAGAAGATGAGGTAAATTTTGTCAAGAAGCTTCAACGGGGTTCCGAAAGATTCAGAGGTAAGCTACCATTCAAATGCTTTTCTTGTGGTAGAGTTGGTCATTACGCTGCTAAATGCCCTCATGTCAAAGGAAAGATGTCTGCAGAAGGTAATAGAAGTTATTATACTCATGATGATAGTGATGGCTTGTCCAATAGTGATGAAGATGATCAAGAAATTAAACTACTCATGGCCTATGAAAATGATGCCTTAGAAAAGAGAGATTTCCTTAAAGAAATCAGTCAACTCAAAATCAGTTTGACAGAAAAGGATACAATCATAGACATAGTGACACATCAACTCACTGAAAAGGACAAACACAATGAAGTGTTAGAATGTGAAGTACTAAGTCTAAGAAAATAACTTGAGAAGACAAAGACTTTGAATCTTAGATTTGCTAAAGCATCGGAAATGTTAGATGAAATCATCGAAGTTCAACGTTCACCTATTATAAAGACTGGTCTTGGTTTTCATGAAGGTGAATCTAGCTCACAAGATGAGGAAAGGAACTTCAATGCAAAACCTGAAATGTTCAACAAGGAGATAAGAGGTCAACCCCATCAACAACCATGGAAAGAAAGACTTCAAAGAAAAACATTTCCACCTAACTATGGAAGGGATAATTGTTTCTTTTCACTAAAAAATAATGTTGAATGTTTTATATGTCATAAGTTTGGACATGTTGCAACCAGATGCAAAAGTAGAATGGTTCAAGACCATCACACAGAAAGATCATCGGTTTCCAGGTACTTTAAGGGATATTGTTTTACTTGCAATATGTTTGGTCATAAAGCTATTGATTGCGATAGAAGGAATATGAAACATGTAATATGCTATGCATGTAACAAGTTTGGACACAGAGCAAAGGAATGTAGGAGAAAATTTCGGCCACCATACCAAAAGGAGCAAACATCATCACAATCTAAGGTATTGAAGAAGAAGGAATTGTTGTCAGAAAGATGTGGCATAGCTCAGTTTACAGACATAACAGACCCAGGGGGAGATGAAAGTATAAAAATTTAGTATTCCAATTCTCATACGTAGTTATTATGAAGAGAAGTCGCGTATATACACAAGTTAGAAGCTGCACAGTCGCATATATGGTGTTTTTGAAGAAAAAGCAGTGGGACAGACTCAGGAAAAGGGGTCTAATATGGTTTGGTCAATTACCAATTATCTGTTCTGTTCTAATTGATGATGGTTACAGTCTGTTGATGATATGTGGAAGTATTTTTGGCCCTCATAAGATGTTAATAAGTTGATGAATAATTGGTTGATGTGATGCCTTGATGATTCTTATTGATATTTGCAATGATTAGATCTGACAATGAACAATTGGCACAGGTTCAAGGGGAGCATACGCTTCTAACAATGCATTGTTGGCATTATGTTAGAAGATCTTGGTACATGAAGATGCTTATATTTCTTGATCCACATAGTTGTTTTGATTCAGGTGACTCTTTTGATGATGGACATATACAGGTTGTTGATCTGGATGCTGCTGACAAATATTTATGGCGTAGATCATATATGGTGTATGATAGTTTCTAATGACTATCATGGTCTTGTTTAGATTGTTAGTCCTTGTTATAAATGTTATGTATGTCATTTTATGAAAAGGTCATGAAAAGACCTAATTTGTAACCCCACTATGCATAGGAAGGATGATGTAATAATTGTTATTTCAGTCATGTATAAACATTTGGTATATCCCCACTTGGTTGGGTGATTGATGTATGTATGAGTCATTGGTCTTAGGAAAATATTTCTACAGACTCTACATGTGCTCAAGAGGAACATGGACAACATAATGAATATCAAAGGGGGACAATATATTGGTCCACCCTTTGCCCTTGATTTCAAAGGGGGAGAGTGTCTTGGTGTTTTTGTTGCCATCAAGTCCAAAGGGGTAAATTGTTGGCATTATGATACAGGTGTTGTCTCTGATGGCAACTCACATAGATGAGAGTTCACAGTGCAAGGTTAACAACAAAGGATTACAAATCAGACTCCAGAGATTGAAGAAAGAGAGTGGTTTAAGAAGTATACACCGGTTCACTTTGTCCAAGAAGCGTATACACATGGGTTAAAAGAACAAAAGGAGCATATACGTATACACACACTTTCACAAAAGGAAAAGCGCGTATGGAATGGAAAATCAAGGTTTTGGTCCAAGGTATTTGGTCTGAGGTATTTGGTCCAAGGTATTGGTCCTAAGTGGTTTTGTTCTGAGGTATTGAGAAAGGCCTAAAACTATATAAGGAGGATAAGATCATTAGCCCAGCGTGGGCAAGTGAATGGGTTTTCAAGGAATACTTCTATCTGAAGTATATGTTATGTCGCAGGGGCTATGATTATGAGATGATTTGAAATATTTTGTGCACCTTGGATATAATGTTAGATCAGGGTCATAAGAACTGAAATGACGTATCATTGCATGATCTGATGTTGATTGGGCTAGATCTGATTGCTTACGCATGCTTTATTATGTAAATGTTGTGATCTGGGTATGACTAAAGTCTGGAATAGCTGTGAAGTTTTAAGTTAGTATTTGAAGATCTATACGCTGGTTCGCTTTGGTAAAAGTGTGTATACACGTTGGTTCGGCACATCTAAGTAGCATATAGATTATGAAATATGATGTGTGAAGTTGCAGTTGGTTCTGGTTGTTAATGCAGAGTTTTGGGTTCTGCTCTATGTTCCGGTGATTGTGTTCTGGTGACAGTGTTCTAAATGTTTAGATTGATTGATTATGATTTACTTCAGTGATGATGGGTTTTCAGTGATTGGTTGTATTGCAGTAGTGATTGATTTTGAGCTTCAATGTTGCTAATGGGTCCAGTATGAAAATTGGATGAAACGTGGCCTTCAGATTGTGGTGTTGTGTTCCAGGAGTATCCAGTTTGAAAATTTATGAAACGTGGTCCCTGGAGGAAGAGAAAAGGTTGTAGCCTTCTGTAGGCCGGCGCCTGTGTATTGGTAAACATTTCGGCCAGTATAAGAGCCAGGGGGTTGGAACTCCCTTCCAGTAGCAGATGGAAAACGAGTGAAGGTTGGAGCCTTCTATAGGCCAATGCCTACGTACTAGTAAACATATCGACTAGTACAAGAGCTAGGGGGTTGTAGCTCCCTTCCAGTAGAAGCTGGAGAATGAGAGAAGGTTGTAGCCTTCTACAAGTGGGTGCTTTCATACTGGAATGAGTTTGCATCAGTACAAGATTGTAAACAGGGTTTTCTTATATTAAAAAAAGACAGGAGCAAGTGGTTTTTGTCCTGCATTGGGTTTCTGCCTTAAATCTTGGTGTTCATGTGTGTTGGTTATGTGTGATGGTTTATTCTGTTATTATTGCACATGGTTACTATTTATCTGGTTAATGAAGTACCGATGCACTGATTAAAGATCAACATTTGATGAATTAACTGAATCATAAGTTTGCTGGATATACACTGGTTACTTTAAAGACAGTTGCGTGTACACACGAGTTACCTTCATTGAAGTAGCGTATATAAATTTGAGTATGAAAAGAAAAAGTTTTTGATTTGATAATACTGATTCACCCCCTCCGCCCCCCTCCTCAGTATTATTTCCAACAATTGAATCTAGAGCCCATTGTGCAAAATGGCTCTCTACTAAAATACATTTTAATGCCATAACATCTCTTTTCAATTTTCTTGAAATCCTTTAACAAGGAACACATTCTCTAACCATTGCATAATCATCTTTGAAAATGGTTGGCTAATAAAAACCAACTCTAATAGTTCTAATGGATATTACTACACGGGAAAAGTGTTTGTCATAGACTGCTTCATGTAACTCATAAAGTGTTTAAAAAGCTTTTAGAGAGTTGAAGCATCTTAATAGCATACCATCAAACTTTCTTTTGAATAACACTCCAAAGACTAAAACATAATGATTTTTTTCATTTGAGATATCCCCATTCTTTTGAAGACATCTCATCTCGAGATTGCCCTAACTTTAAATAAAATATAATATCCTTATACCATTGAGATCTTGATATGGTAGGATCTTGTGAAGAATCACATTTTAAAGAGGAGGATTAATATCTACAACTTTAATGCCAGTAATCAATTTGCAAGGTCCTTGTCATTTTACCTCTTTTAATGGTTTGATTTCAATATCATATTCTTGTAATTTAGCTGATTAATTTGTTTGTCTTCCTTCTCTAAATAGTTATTTGAACATCATCTTCATAAGAGTATGTGATACAAATGAAATCACATGAGATGAAAGGATTTAATTTCTAAAGTAGGAACTAAATTTGACTAAACAAAAATCTTATTTTTCTAGACGAGAGTATTTTAGTTCATAATCATGGAAGGCATTTCTCATAAAAGAAATAGGAGGTTCTTCTTCTTTTTTATTCTTTTAGGTAACCATAGCAATGCTAGTTTCTTCTTAAACAAATGACTGCAATATGATATCTTTATCCAAATCAAGGCTTATTAGGATATGGGTAGTAGTGATTGCTTGTTTTATATTTGAAAAGGTGACTCATGTTTGATGATTCCATTCAAAGAATTAATCTTTATCGAACAAATTATATATTGGTTTTATTATTGATGTATAATTTGGAACAAATATTCGAACAAAATTTATTTTCCTACAAATTGTTACACTCCTTTATGTGTTGTAGGTGGCTTTAGATCATTAATAACTTTAATTCATTCTAGATCGATATTAAATTCCTTCTTTGCTTACAATATGTCCTAAAGACTTTCCTTTTAACACTATGGATAAACTTTATTTGAGATTAAGAGATATACCATATATTTTCCATTTCTAGAAAACTTACTTATGATGTTTTAGATGATGATTTCTCAATTTAAAATGATTAATCAAGGCATTTTGATAATCTACTGTTATTATTTTTATCATGCCTTTGAAGATGAAGTCCATAGCTTTCTAAAAAATGGCACTAGTATTTTTTAATCCAACAAATATATGAACATAGATAAATGTTCCCTAATGTGTTATAAAAGTAGTTTTATGCTTGTCTTCTTCAACAACAAGTATGTGATTGTATCCAGAGAATCCGTTTAATATAGACATCAATGTGGAACCAGTTACTTGTTGTAACAACATTTGCATATTTCGTAATGGATAATTATCATTTATCGATACTTATTTTAAATCACGAGAATCAACAAAAGGTTAATTTCTCCACTTTTGTTTTCTAATAACCACTGAATTGTAGATCCACTCTTAATGCTTGAGTGAAAAAAATATACCATCTTTCTTCTTCTTTTTTCAATTTATAACTTGTGTTGAGTCTTTAACTTTGGGATGATGATTATTAACTTTTGTTAGAAAAAAATGGAACCTTCTTTGAGTGGTATAGTATGCTAAAAAATGGATTTATCATACATTGCCTTAAGACAATTATAGGTCCATGCAAAAACATCCTAAAACTCCTTAAAGAGGAGAATACATTACTTAATTTCCTCATGTGTAAAATTAGTACCCAAAATAATATATTTTGGATCCTTCAATGAACCAATGTTAACTTTTTGCATTGCTTGTACTTTTCTAAGAGAAGATTCATCGGTCAGATTATTTTTCCTTAATTCGTCATTTCTTCTGAAAGGTGATTTGAGAGTAACATAGTTCCTTGGAATAAATCTACCTCTTGAACTTCAAGTTGGATTTGATGGATGACTTGTGCATTGTTAATATATGGATACAAGTTTTCATTATTCTAAGCATTTGAAGACATTGATTGTGATGTTGAGAGGAAGTTTACAACATGCTCATCATTATCAAACACTTGCTAATAATCTTAATTGTCCAGTATGGATGGATGGAAAATTGTTTTGACACAAAAAGAAATAGGGGCTTGTGAAGTCTTAGAATTGAAGAGAGAAACAATTACTAGCAATGAGCCTTTTTTATTATTTTGTTGAGGAACAAATATTATATTAAAAGAGTTGATCGCTTGAATACAATCCCAAACTCCATTTTCATAAAATTTTAGTTGTTCTTTCTTGGTCTTATATTTCCTCTGGATATGATTTCTAATTAGTTATAAATTCCCCATCAAAATCAAGTTAGTGATTTTCATTTGACCAAAATGGTTAATCCCTAGATTATTGCCTCATATTCAACTTCATTACTAGTGTAAGGAAATTATAATATGAATGCATGAGAATAAACATAAGACTCTAGAGTCTTAACAATAATGTAAGTGATATGGAATAGATCAATATATTATTCATTGTTTATCTTGAATCCTTTAGAGTGGAAAAGGTGGCGGAATTAGATCACACGATCATTTCTTTTTTTGTAAGCTTCGTAGGACTACATCTTCATCATGTCCAACTTCTCACCTCGATTGGGGGGGATAGCACAAGATTTGATCCTAAGACTTCTGGTTTGGTGAGACTTCATTTCCACGTCTATTGCCAATTGAGCTACCCAAGTGGACATGAGTTATATATATATATATATATATATATATATATATATATATATATAGATATATATATATATATATATATATATATATATATATATATATAGATATATATATATATATATATATATATATATATAAGCTTGGCAGGATTACATCTTCATCATGTCCAAGATATCACCCTGATCGGGGCGTGGAATTGAACCAGTGACTTCACATCAAGGAGTGCCTTTACACAACACCCAATCACCATCTATCCAAGACCCCGTGGACGATCACACAACCATTTTTACCAGTGGGACCTAGTTTGGAAAAGTAGTGTCTCAAATATTCTAGGAGCAATTTGAGGCATCAAATGATGTTTATTGGGAGTAAATTTTTTCTACTTAAGTATCCTTCCTTTTTTTCTATTCTACATAGAGATACCTTTTTAATGGATCAACAATAACCTCAATCATAGTTTGTAAGCAAAAGTTATGTCACTCAAAAGTTGACCTTCCTATTTTGACCACCATAATTTGAGAAGATGCAATGTCCACCCCCATTATTCATGAAAAATGTGCTAGTCACATTATCATGATGAAGAATACTCTAGAATATTGAGTATTGTAAATCTATTTAAGAGTTTAACGAGTCAAACTTACCCAGTAGTAGGCTATCAGCTCGTGTTATAATCAAGTAACTAGGAGGAAAAGGGGTTCCATTTTATTCAGGTGCATTTTGTTCCATAGATAAACAAAGAAGTGAAGAGTGGATAAGGAGAGAGAAAATAGAGAGGATTTGTGCAATGTATTAGCCCATAGGCCACATGCCTCATTTTTTGTATACTTGCATCCATTTTCCATTCAAAGAAAGAGAGCAAATCAACCTCACTTTCCAACTGGGTTTTCTTCTGAAAGGGTTTCCCAAGTTATATCTTGTGTTAATTTGTAGTTATGAGTTTTATTTCATTGTTATCTATTTTCTGCATAATTTTATTCATGCAATAAATAATAATTAATAAATCCATAAATCTAAGAAGAAATAAACCCTCATTTTTCGGATTTTGGATTTCCTAATATATTTGAGTAGATCTATTGTGATGAATTTCCTAGTGTAATATCCATGAACATTTATGAATCATACTGGTATCAGAGAATGTTTCTTTCGTTATATCGTGGGGAGTTGTAGATGATCCATATTAGTTAAGTCAAAATTCATAAAACCCTAGTCATGGCCAATGAATTTGTGAATAACCATCATGATCCCACAAAGGAGAGGTTTGTGGCTAGAAGCACAAGTCGCAAATATAAATTGTAATGTTAAAATACTCATGGTGGCCCTTAACAATACGTTTTGGTTATTCGAAGAAGATGGAGGTTCTACTGCAGAGGGGAGACCAAGAGATTGGGATGAAATAGAGAAGGAGTCAAAGAAATAATCCAATAAAAATCAACCCAGTTTGAGTGTCATAACCCATTCACAATACCTATTCAAAATGGAAGTGAAGGTCGACATCAAGCCATATCAAGGTGAGATTGATTCTCTAAATATAAATTGTTGGTTGCAACAATTAGAAGTTTATTTCAGTGTTCATCATATAGAGGAAGAACATAATATTTCATATGCTCAGCTAAAATTAGAGGTCCATGCCTTGACCTGGTGGGAAAGTCACACGAAGACCTTGATGTTGGATGGAGATCCTACAATGACTAAGTGGGATGTAATACCCCTTTTTTACTCTAGAAGCAATGTAGGATTGAGTCTTAGCCTGTCTAGATCTCATAGGCTAGTGACAAGAAGAATAAGGGTCATCATAATAAAATAGATTAATAATTAATAAAAGGGCTAAAAATTTACACATGGTATTATCTATGGTATTCATAGGAGGGAATTATTATAAAATAGGAGAAGCATATTGGAGGGGGAGATGGAAGAACTATTGAGAGATTGTTAAGGAATTTCCAACTAAAAAAGGGGAAACCTTGATATTTACCAGCTTCAGTATTGAAAGACATATCTTAATTGTAGATTATTGGTTTTGGAGTTGAAAGATAATCCCTAGACAACTCTTAAATTATAGGTTGATCATGTGGTTATGGAAGTTGGTTCAGAATAATAAGTTCCTATTTTTCCTAAGGATGAGTTGCTCACATTACCAGGATCGACTTTATCATATTGAAGGAGCCAAGAATGATGATTTAAAGAGGTTGAATTATCACATTCTTTGGAGCCAATTTTATCTTATTCAATTGGGCCGAATTATTCTATGTTGCAAGGCCAAGATACAAGATAGAATTTGGTTGAATAATTTGTGAATTGAGAGTCCAAATTGAATGTTGTGCTTAGAGGTAAATTAGGAGCAAGTCAAATTGTACCATTTAGGGAGGCCAATATATTAAAGGTCAATTGGGAGCAATTTTAACTGTGTCATTCCAAGAGTCCAATCTATTAGAGGTCGATTGGGAGCAATTCGAACTATGTCATTCAAGGATGCTAATCTATTAGAGGTTGGCTTGAATTCTAGCGTTGATTATTGGGTTGTCTTGGTCATAGGGCCAAAAAATCAATTTAAAGAGATTCGATATGTATTGTTGTGGAGGTAAATCCTCTCTGCGGACAGAGATGATCCCTACTAGCCCAGACCGGGTCTAGCAACAATAACACAATGCTATCATGCAAGTTCCTAATTTCAAATAAGAAGTGGATGGGGAGAACCTACTTGGATTCCAACGCTAGTGTTCGTAGAAGAGATGTCGCCCTCGTTCCTTTGCCTTGGCTGGTCACGATCCCCACGATCTCCGTGATTGGACACCTGCACATGCAAAGAATAACACGAATACAAGCATAAAATCTAGTAGATGCAATTATATATCAGTCAGAAAAGATATAACTCAACATCAAACATAGGATAATGAGAGTGGAACCATAATGATAGTCATCTATTATTAGTAAATAACAAAGAATAATACAACCATTGTTCTGACGTCATATCCTCCTTTGGCTGGGTAGTCAGCTACACAAGTCTTGCAAAGCTTGTTGGGATGAGGGACAAGCCTCTCTCTCTTTGGGTGACAAGAATCTCCTTACTTAGATTTGGCCTTATGGGTGCAAAGAAGGCTCTTGCAGCTTCAAACTCTCTATCACTATACTAGAACTGGAACTATTGTAACTAGCTTGCTCAAGGCATAGAGGCATCAGAGGGAGGTTGTAATTCTGCAGAAGGTCAACTTCTCTTGAACATATCGGCGGCACAACAGTGGACTTGGCAGTATTTGACATCAAATGAGCAGAGGTCATGGTGACAAGACAATGAGCAGATGAGAGGTCAAATAGGATAACCCAATCCCACGGAGGCTAGTGTAAAACAAGATGAGATATTCCCACCCAGACACGAATGCAGACTAGTGCCATGTTCAAGAGCGACATACTGCCGACATGACAATAATTATGGGTCGATTTTCCCCACCATTTCTGGCGAGTACCCCAGTTATTTTTAACAAGCTTGACGGGGATAGCATATGCTTGCAGAGCGTCATTACGACAGAATCCGATGTCATTAAGTTTTAACGAGTCTGACAAGGGAAGAACTCGACGTCTTTTCCTGTTTAGAGAGTCTGAAAAGACAGCAGAAAAGAAAACTCCAGGGGGGTCATTTTTCGTAAAGTTGTGTCTCCCGAGCCCGAAAAAGTATAAAACAATGCTCGAAAGAACCGCCCGACCATCACGATCGAGGAGTACTTTTTATTTATAGTGACATCGACCTGAAAAAGTAAAAAAGGGATCAACGTCACGTCGTTTCGTAACCATTAACGAACCTGAAACGACAAGGGTCCGACGATCTTTTCGTTTTTACACGGTCGGAAAAGGGTTTAAAGAGGACCACCTCTTATTTACGTTTAACGAGTCAAGAGGGATAACTCGGCGATCTTTTCATTCTTAGCGAGTCAGAAAAGAGTTGAAAGATGACTCCACAGTAACTTTTTCGTGCATTTACCGAGTTCAAAAAAGTATAAGATACAACTCGTTCCACCATAGAAGTTGCAAAAAAGGACCTGTCATAGCACCAAAAGCAAGCGTAAAATCCATTTTCGACCAAAAATATATTAAAATATTCAAAAAACAACTCTTTAAACCTAATTACAAGTCAAAAAGTCTATAAATATGGTGAAAATGTAAAAAATAGAATTACTTTTACTTTTTACCTCTTGCATAGTAATAGTGGTCCATTTGGGGAGCAAACTTTGAGCAGTGATTACCGCCAATCCGTGCAACCATTTGAGATTCCGCTAGTTCCAGGTAAGAGGCGCTTCCCTTAGCTCCATTTTCATACTCTTTTTATGCATTTTGTTCCGTAATTGAGCCTCCGCAAGGAGGATTTTAAAATTTAGGGTTGCACCCCATTGGCGCGGGTATCTGGCACGGGTCCGCGCCAATGGGGTGATTTACCCAAAGGTGTTGCGCCATTGGCGCGACTGTTTTAGAAACAGTCGCGCCAACCGCGCGACCTAACTTTTTACTTGAATTTTCCCATCATTTTTGAAATTTGTTCGGTTTGTAAGCCTACCAGGGTTTCATTAATGATTTATTCATCCTTGTGGGTGCAGGAAACAAGCAAAAATGGTGGTGGAATGGAAAGAACGGGAGCATGATGCCGTAGATGCCTTGGCCATAGCGGATGAGGGATGTATGAATGCTTTGAGAGACTGTGGTCTCAAGAAGTTCTTCCTCACCTCTTATCTGCGAGCTCAACCGGAGCTATTACAGTTCATAGTGGATGCTTGGGATGTTGATGACCAAGTATTTCGCTTACGGGATCAAACCTTAGAGCTGGATGTATCTGATGTGTACTTCATTACTGGGCTGTCACGGAGAGGGGCGAGCCCCATTTTGACTGGAAGCAGGCCTTCCGGAGAGAAAATAGGTGAAGTGAAGGCCCGTGTGTGTCCAGAGGCACAATTTGGGAAAAGTAGTGCCAAGGTGGATATCGCCACCATCCATGACTTGGTTCTTAGGGTGATACTGTTCACTATCACGCGTGCAGCTGGGGTACAGGCGCCCCATGAGGCGAGCAAGAATCATCTGTTACTAGCGACAGAATGCCTTAGCCCCACCATTTTTGACTGGGCTACAGCGGTGACTACAAATATCAAAAGGCAACTTACAAAGTGTAAGCGCGGGGGAGTGAAACAGTTCAGGTATGGCTCGATTGTGGTGTCGTTCTTCTTGGAACGATTACCCCTCTTCCAGTACCAGGGAGCTGTAGTGGCGGACCCATTGCCACGAGAGCCTAGGATGGCTCGCTGGGCAGCATTGATGCCCAGAGGAGGAGGGGGCCACCAGATGTCTTGGAGGCCCGAGTTCTTCATATGGCTTCACCGTCAGCTGATCGTGGTGGAGGATTGGCCATACGCGGGAACCAACTTCATGGGGAACCAGACCTCCCACTGCCAAAGGGAGAGGAGTGGGAAGAGGAGTTAGGTATGATCTTCTCTTTTTGATGTTTTATGTATTTTCATTTTTTTTTGTCAATACATGCATATTCTGATGACAGTTGTATGTATATGCAGATGTGGGCCTAGAGCAACCAGCCAGCTAGTCTCCTATAGCGCGGAGGGACCAACCTGCAGCTGATCCTCAGGCAAGGGGTGCCGTGGGGGAAGAGCTGGTGCAGAATCTCGAGGGACTCACCCAAGGGATTCCAGGTTATGCTCGATTGGCGAACGTTCCTTTTGCATACCAGAGGCACACAGTGGGGGTTCCGACCTGCATCCATCGTCTGTTGAGATGCTTGGTGCGCGCGGTGACGTGCTATCATGAGCACCACCACGAATAGACTTCTAGGCTTCTTTCATGCATATTTTTTGAGGGACATGTTGTCCGAGGATGTATCAGGATGAACATGTATTATTTTTTGGACTTATGTAATGCACGCGGTGCAAAACTTTGCGACACACACATATATATACATATGCCTATGGTTTATTATTGTGCTTTTATGTGCTTGCTTGTAAGATGTTTTGATTATAAATTACGCAAATGTCTATCTAATACATAATTAGCCAATGCATCAGATAATGTGTTTAATCGTCTTGGAATATGTTGATATGTGATAAAGTCAAAATTCCTTTCTAACAATTTAACACGTAAGTACAACCTTAAAATGTGACGGTCTCTGACGGAATATCGCCCATTGAGCTGATGGACGACAAGTTGAGAGTCTAGGTTGTCACCATGACCTCTGCTCATTTGATGTCAAATACTGCCAAGTCCACTATCGTGCCGCTGATATGTTCAAGAGAAGTTGACCTTCTGCAGAATTACAACCTCCCTCTGATGCCTCACATAATTCTGATTCACCACAACATTCTTCCTCTGTCTCGTGTCAATGATGTGGGAAACACTATGGCCCACCTTTGATCAAGGTCACTTCCTGTCAACTTCAGCTCATTATCCAGGAAGCTGATCTAGAGACTCCCTTCCGGTGCCTTGGAGCCTGCATGCCTCAATGGCAGGTTCTTCGTGTTCGACGAGAGGTTTTCATCATTGGCCTCCGATCGAATGATTCTGCGGGTGTTTGACGCCAGCTCACCTATTCGCACGCCGCAGATTGTACCTATAGTACCTTGAGGGCCATTGTCATTATTGGTGGTACCTCTCGCGTCTGTTAACAGTTTTCATCATTGACTGGTAATCAGACGATGTTCATGCATGTTCGACTTCAACTCATGTATTCGCATGCCTGAACTTGTACTCTGTTCGGGTCGAGATGGAGCACAAGACCCTGGATTCTATCTATTGAAATCCAAGCTACGATTTGTGGCTTATTATGATCATTACATGACTCATACACTGGATGGCTATGACCATGCCTGAGTCCATTTATCGATCCTCTCTGGATGGCTACGTCCATGCCTTGGATCTAGATTATTATGTACTCTATTATGGATGGCTACGCCCATACCACATATATCATGTACTTGAGATATCAGTTGTACTTCTTTACGCAGGTTCTCCGGCGGCCGTGTTTTCAGTCACGCATGTTCTTGTAAAGCATTTCACCCCTCTCTCTCTCGAGCCTCATGCTTTAGGGGGAATCTGTTACACAGCAATTTGTCACCGTTTGTCACCGTCCCTGTTACCCCTCACCCGCACACTGGAGGACTCATTCCGGGACCTATGAGAAGTGACATGACTTGAAACCACTTGCATCATCTTCCTCTAAGTGTGAGCTTCATATGCCCTGAAGACATCTCCTGCAAAATATCCATGAAAACAGCTCTTTTTGCATTAGCGCGGGTCCACAGTTCACTGCCCGCGCCAATGAGGGAAATCCTCTAAAGAGGGCGTGCCATTGGCGCTCTGTTTTAGAGTCGCACTCACGCCAACCGAATTGAGTAAAGTTTTTAACCAACAAGCTCCCGAAGGTTCTCTTCAACCCATTCACCAACTGAATCTATGTTGAGCTAGGATGGTTTGGCTTCGAATCTCCATAGAAGGGAAAGTGGTTTGCCACCTTTCATGGAAGTTTCCAAGTGATAAAGCCAATCCCATGAATGATGTGGTTGATCCTATCTCTTTCTTCTCTATCTATAAAAGCTTGCCTCTATGCCTTGAGCAAGCTAGTTACAATAGTTCCAGTTCTAGTATAGTGATAGAGAGTTTGAAGCTGCAAGAGCCTTCTTTGCACCCATAAGGCCAAATCTAAGTAAGGAGATTCTTGTCACCCAAAGAGAGAGAGGCTTGTCCCTCATCCCAACAAGCTTTGCAAGACTTGTGTAGCTGACTACCCAGCCAAAGGAGGATTTGACGTCAGAACAATGGTTGTATTCTTCTTTGTTATTTACTAATAATAGATGACTATCATTATGGTTCCACTCTCATTATCCTATGTTTGATGTTGAGTTATATCTTTTCTGACTGATATATAATTGCATCTACTAGATTTTATGCTTGTATTCGTGTTATTCTTTGCATGTGCAGGTGTCCAATCACGGGGATCGTGGGGATCGTGACTGGCCAAGGCAAAGGAACGAGGGCGACATCTCTTCTACGAACACTAGCGTTGGAATCCAAGTAGGTTCTCACCATCCACTTCTTATTTGCAATTAGGAACTTGCGTGATAACATTGTGTGATTGTTGCTAGACCCGATCTGGGCTAGTAGGGATCGTCTCTGTCCGCAGAGAGGATTTACCTCCACAACAATTTCTGGGTTTATTATCATTGCCATCGATTACTTTACAAAATGGGCCGAGGCGATGCCCACATTAAATGAAGAAGGTCATACAGCAGTGCAGTTTTTGTTCAATCATGTTATTACGCGGTTCTGAGTTCCACAGGCCATCGTCACAGATCACGGAAAACATTTCCGTAACCACATGATGACTGAGTTGACGACCCAACTAGGCTTACAGCACGATAGTTCAACCCGTTACTATCCTCAGTCTAACAGCCAGGTTGAAGCCGTTAACAAGATTTTGGTTACGATGCTTCAACGTACTGTTGATATGCATATGTCTAATTGGCATCTGATGTTGTTTCCCGCCTTGTGGGCCTACCGAACCTCTGTGAAGGATGCCACCGGTTTCACTCCATTTCAACTAGTTTACGGACTGGAGGCTACCCTTCCTATAGAATGTGAAATTCCTTCGTTGAAAATAGCCGTCGAGTTGCTTCCCAACACTACTCCGGTAGAGGAACGACTTCTTTATCTAGAACGGTTAGACGAGACCCGTCGCTTAGCCTCTCTAGCCATCGAAGCTCAAAAGAAGAGAGTCAAAACTCATTTTGACCATACCATTCATCCTCGTTCCTTTGTTGAGGGAGATCTAGTCCTGCTATACGACCAAGCAAATGACAAGCTGGGGGCAGGCAAACTCGAGCCCATGTGGCTAGGCCCTTACATTGTAAAGAGAGTGTTGCAAAAAGGGGCGTACGAGTTAGTTGACTACGAAGGTAATCCTCTTGATAAGCCCCGCAATGGGCTGTACTTGAAAAAGTACTATGCATGATTCATGCGCTTCGATTTGTACATGCGTGTGTGTGTGTGTGAGTTTTCATGTTTTCAGTTTGGTGTAAAAGCGTGATTGCCCCTTATTGTGTCTTTTTGCTTCTTGTGTAGATATCGGGTACACCTTACATTGGTTTTGCTGATGGTGCCTGCCGCAACACTCGTAATTTGTCCTCTGCGGCGTGGGTGATCTACGATCCTCACGGTGAGTTGATAGATCTTCAAGGTGTCTGTTTAGGCTGTACTACAAACAATGTTGCTGAATATAGCGTTGTTATTGAATTATTAGCCGAGGCGATTAATCTCGGTATTCGTACATTGCTTGTTAACCTAGACTCTCAACTTGTCGTCCATCAGCTCAATGGGCGATATTCCATCAGAGACCGTCACATTTTAAGGTTGTACTTACGTGTTATCAGCACGTAAGTAAAACCTTAAAATGTGACGGTCTCTGACAGAATATTGCCCATTGAGCTGATGGACGACAAGTTGAGAGTCTAGGTTAACAAGCAATGTACGAATACCGAGATTAATCGCCTTGGCTAATAATTCAGTAACAGCGCTATATTCAGCAACATTGTTTGTAGTACAGCCTAAACAGACACCTTGAAGAACTATCAACTCACCGTGAGGATCATAGATCACCCACGCCGCAGAGGACAAATTACGAGTGTTGCGGCAGGCACCATCAGCGAAACCAATGTAAGGTGCACCCGACATCTGCACAAGAAGCAAAAAGACACAATAAGGGGCAATCACGCTTTCACACCAAACCGAAAACATGAAAACTCACACACACACACACGCATGTACAAATCGAAGCGCATGAATCATGCATAGTACTTTTTCAAGTACAGCCCATTGCGGGGCTTATCAAGAGGATTACCTTTGTAGTCAACTAGCTCGTACGCCCTTTTTGCAACACTCTCTTTACAATGTAAGGGCCTAGCCACATGGGCTCGAGTTTGCCTGCCCCAAGCTTGTCATTTGCTTGGTCGTATAGCAGGACTAGATCTCCCTCAACAAAGGAACGAGGATGAATGGTATGGTCCAAATGAGTTTTGACTCTCTTCTTTTGAGCTTCGATGGCTAGAGAGGCTAAGCGGTGGGTCTCGTCTAACCGTTCTAGATAAAGAAGTCATTCCTCTACCGGAGTAGTGTTGGGAAGCAACTCGACAGTTATTTTCAACGAAGGAATTTCACATTCTATAGGAAGGGTAGCCTCCAGTCCGTAAACTAGTTGAAATGGAGTGAAACCAGTGGCATCCTTCAGAGAGGTTCGGTAGGCCCACAAGGCAGGAAACAACATCAGATGCTAATTAGACCTATGCATGTCAACAGTACGTTGAAGCATCGTAACCAAAATCTTGTTAACGGCTTCAACCTGGCCGTTAGACTGAGGATAGTATGGGGTTGAACTATCGTGCCGTAAGCCTAGTTGGGTTGTCAACTCGGTCATCATGTGGTTACGGAAATGTTTTCCGTGATCTGTGACGATGGCCTGTGGAACTCCGAACTGCGTAATAACATGATTTCTCAAAAACTGCGCTGTTGTATGACCGTCTTCATTTAATGTGGGCATCGCCTCGGCCCATTTTGTAAAGTAATCGATGGCAACGATAATAAACCCATGCCCCCCGGCCGAGCGAGGCTTACAGGTTGTATAATCAATGCCCCATTTTGCAAAAGGGCCTACGGTCACTACAGGGTGCAGCGGGGCCGGTGGCGCACGCATCTTCCACTGGTATATCTGGCATGCATGACATGAATGGACGGCAAGAATGCAATCCTTAAAAATGGAGGGCCAGAAATAACCAGTGCAAAGGATTTTTTGAGCTGTGGCATATCCGGACATGTGACCACCACAGGCGCCAGAGTGGCAGTCATTCAAGACTCTCTCAGCTTCCTCGAGGGTAAGACATCGGCGGAGAACGGAGTCAACATCGAGATGGTACAGGGTGTCCCCTATGATACGATAGGGTTGAGACTGATGGCGGATCCACCATTGAGCATCTTTGGATACAGCGGGGCGGAAAGAGGACGTTTGCAAATAAACGATAATATCCCCATACCAGGGATCGAGGGTGCTGATCAGAAAAAGAGTTTCATCCGGGATATGATCTTCTGAAAGAGAGGGTGCAGAAGGAGACGGCAAAGAATAGAGTAACTCACCAAAGACCAGGGACTTCTTAGACTTGGCAGCAGTAAATTCCAAGTCAAACTCTTGGAGGATTACGATCGATTTTGAGTATTTGCCCCCCAGCAACTGACGTGACAAAATGTATGTCATCGGGTTGCAGTCAGAAATCACGGTCGTGGTACGCAACAAAATATAATGCCGGAAGCGTTGTCGGCACAAATAACGGCCAATGCCAACTTCTCGACGTAAGCGTAGCGAGTTTCCGTATCCAGGAGGTTGCAGCTGAGATAATATATGACATGTTCATTGCCATCATCATCGTCTTGCACGAGAACCATGCCGATAGTGGTATCGGCGACAGCTAGATACAGAGTATAATCACGGTGGTAGTTCGGAGGTCGCAATAATGGAGCAGAGACAAGGAGACCCTTGAGTCGCTCGAAATACTCCTGAGCGATAGCATCCCAATGGAAGGGTGTATCTCGCTTCAATAACCGTGTGAAACCCTTAGCCACCTCGGCATAGTTCGGAATGAATCGTCGTAAGAAATTTTCTTTACCCTGCAAACTCTGCAACTGCTGCAAAGAAGCAGGGGGAGGAAGGTTCAAAATAGCCTCAACTTTGAGGGGGTCCAGATGGATGCCCTCTCGGGAGACGATAAACCCGAGTAGTCAGCCTGATTCAACGCAGAAGACACATTTATGAGGATTGAGCCTGATACGGTAGTGTCGACAGCGGAGAAAAATTTCGCGAAGATGGGAGGGATGGTCCTGACGCTTGACTGAATGAGCTGGAAGATCATCCAGATACGGCTATACAATGTGACGAATATCATGAAAGGCATAGGACGTTTCACGTTGGAAGGTAGCGCCGGCATTCTTTAAACCGAAAGGGAGCTTCTTATAGGAAAAAGTGCCCCAAGGACAGATAAAAGCGGTCTTATCTTGATCAGCGGGCACAATATTGATCTGGTTATATCCAGAAAAACAGTCCATAAACGAGTAGATTTCGCTTCCTGCACACTCATAAATGAGCTGATCGATGAAAGGTGTGGGGAAGTTATCCTTAGGACAGGCGCGGTTAATGTCACGATAATCAACACAGACTTGAATAGTACCTTGCTTTTTGTTCACAGGGACTATATTAGAAGCCCAATCCGTAAGTGTAATGGGGTAAATGAAACCAGCCTTGAGAAGTTTTTCAACTTCTGCTTTAATGGCTGTAGCCTTTCAGGGGTGCACACGGCGTAGGCATTGACGAACAGGCTTAGCACCTGGATACGTAGGTATCTCGTGCACCACTATGCTAGGGTCGATGCCGGGCATCTCTTCGTAGGACCAAGCGAAGACATCACGAAAGTCGCGAAACAGATCGGTGTAGAGTTGAACTTCCTCTGGAGTGCAAGTGACTCCAATGTGAATGTGCTCGACAATCCTTGGTTTCACAGAGATATCGATGGTTTGGGTCTGCGTAATGTTTCCCATATTGCCCTCAAAAGACACTTGGTAAATTTGAATAGGTGTTTGAAGAGGCTGGAATGGGATACACAAAGCAAATCGTTCGAGACATGCGATCATTTCCTGATGGGCAGGGAGAAACGAGGAACGGTGGTGATGATCTGTCCAAGGGGGCTCCTCAAGAGACATGGTCTCTATGATGGCTTCATCGGAAGGAAATATTTCCTTTAATGGATCCGAAGTAGCATCATCTCCAAGCCAAGGGAAATGAACATATGAGTCGGGAACACCGCTCGGAAGAGCAGGTTGGGGAGGGGGACCTGATGCAGCAACGATTTCGACGTAGTTGAGCTCGGTAGGACTCAATGGCATCATATCGCCCCAGGATTCTATCTGATTAGCAGGAGGAAGGACCCATGGATCAGAATGCACGGAAATCATGTTAATAGGGGCGAGATTCGGAGGTGGAAGTGGAAAGACACCCATTAGGGCGGGATCCTTAAAGAGCCCAGCTCCCACACTCTCGAATGATTTGGAGGTATGCTCCACGAAAGGCACATTACCTTCAGAAGAAGAGGCGAAGAAGGAGAGCTGGTCCACTGTGACAATCTTCCCCTGATGAGGGAAACGAATGACACGGAAAAGGGAGGAGGCCACGGCTTGCATGGCGAATGTCCAGCTACGTCCGAGGAGGAGGTTGTAAGTAAGATTAGCATCGACAACTTCGACCTCCACTTCTACTGTCTTCCCTTCCAAGGAGATGGGCAGGCGTTGGAGGATACCGTAAGGACGGGACTCTCTTCCATCAAAGGCTTCTAACGTTGTAGGAGACTGGCTCATTGTTGGAGAACCAATAGCTTTCCAGCAAGCAACAGACATGATGCAAGTTGAGGCACCTTCATCAATGACTGTACGATGAATCGCTTTACCATTGATGATGACCTGTATAAGGAAAGCGATTTGGTGAGGCAGTCTCGGCGTATAGCCCTCGAGATCAAAAGAAATCAAATTCGAGTCAGCCGGGTCTATGCCACCGATGGCCGATAGCAAGGACTTCCTCTGGGAGGGGCAGCTCTAGAGGACTTCTAGAGCGGACATAGCAGACGGAGCCTGAGCTAAGTCCTCAACGATGCTGTAGTGCTGGGCAGCACGAGCATTAGGGTTGTAAGAAGACTTCCGGAGTACACCTTTTGGAGGGGGTCGGATAGTCGTCTCAGTGCTAGGTCTTTCGATGTGGAGTGGACCAGAACTGGATGGAGGAGCGCTGGAGGGGACCTCCGGCTCTTTCCCGGCATGAGATGGATATTCTTTTGCTCGAGTAGTGACATGGATGGGAATCGTCCCAACCATAAATACTTGCGAGCCGAATGAAGAAGAGGGTTGCGATGGATCTGCCACCATTTGAGTTTGCTGCGAAGGGAAAGGTTCTTTAAGCACAGCAGGAGTCCCAGGAGCACCTTTCAACAATCGACTAACTTCGGACCGCCTGGGGCAGTCTTTAGTGTAGTGATCCTCATCACAGATAAGACAAGGATACTTAGGTTTACGTTTGGCTCCTTCCTCGAGTGGAGGTTTAGGGGAGTCCTGTTTGGGCTGTTCGGATTTATTCTTGGCTTTCCCTTTCTTTTTCCCTTTCAAGGATTTATCCACCGTGGTGGACTGAACGGCGTTAACCTCGGAAGTACTTCCAGAATTAGATTGACCCTGAGAAGTGTTTCCATTAGAAGCATTATGTTTTTGCTTCCTAGGGTTCGTGGATGATTTCTTTGAAGATGCGTTTACAGAGCCAATAACACCGTCAACAGATGGTTTTGGCGGAGCTTTGGATGTTCCGGGTCTCGGGGCGTCTGGAAAATAATCATATAAAGTACCTAACTGAGAATAAACTAAGTTGAGGTACTGAGCGCGCGCGATAGCTTGCTCTTCAGTTACACAAGCTCCCATAGCAATGTCTCACGCGATTGCAGGGACAAAGGAAGTCGTAAACCAATCGGTTAGGAGCTGATCAGGAATCCAAAACTTGATCAAGAGACGACGCCGTCTCCATTCATGTATATGATCGGATATATGCGTGGCCGTGTCCTGTTTGAGAGATGTAAGGAGATGTGTCCCTGTCTCATACCGAATGGGTAACTGAAAAATGAGTTAGGAATGCCATAGCCAGCGAGTTGAAATCTTGAAATGTTCCGCGATTCAACTCAATATACCACTTAGCGGCTGAGCCGGTGAGAGTCCTTTGGAAGAGGCGAAGCCGGATGGAGTCATCAAGCCACGAGTTGGATGAGCACCAAAGGTGATAGGTCATGACATGGGCTTGAGGGTCCTCACCAGCTTTGCCATCGAATTTCGGGCAATCACCGGGTATCTTAGTTGGAACTGGTGGCCAATATGGATTATGAAGAATGGGATCATTCGTCAACTTGGACACATCTGGAAAGGACATTTGTGGCTGTGGAAGTGTTGAGCCTCAACCTTGCACTCATTTACCTATCCTCCCAACAGTTTTTCCCTATTCACTTCTTTCTTTTGTCATCATTTCCTCCATCAACTTGTTCAATTCATTGCATTATATGTCCTTTTAACATGATTTGTTGACTGTGCTAATGATTGACTGTTGGTTTAGAATTTTGGTACAAGTGCTGCAATTCCGCAGCTAATACAGCGTTTCCGCAGCTGTTCAGAGATTCCGCAGCCTTTTTGTTGTTTGCTATACTCCACGTGTCTTCTCAAGGAACGGGCCACATGGGCACGTTGGTATGATTGTGTACATGGTTCGTGTGTTATCAGCTAAGCCAACTCGTTCATATATACCCCCGGTCAACGCATATGCACCCACGGTCAAACAGCAAAGTTCCAAACGGTGGCATGGCTCTGCGTGAGCAACTGAGACACGGAACCACAACTGGCACTTCCTCCACACCACGAAGACAGCAAGGGACAGGATCTAACCATAGATTTACTCCCCATGATGACCGTTTCCTCCAAACGTGCACGGAGTTGCCTGCGTGTTGCTGCATAGTTAATTAGTCAAGAATGTAGTTGCTTAGTTTACGCAGAGGACAGTTTATCTCTGCTGCTATAAATAAAGCGTTTGCATACGCTTAGTAGTTAGTCTTCAAGTTAGTTTTTGGCTGTAATCACTTTGTTTATAAAACTCTGTTTTAAAGACTGTTTCATACAGCGTTTACGCTTTTGTATTTTGACATGCTGATTTAATATAAGAAGACTGTTCCTGTTCATCTCTACGTAGCTGATCTTTAGCTAGTTGAGTGGATGGAGGGCCCCCATCTGCCACAACCTATGTACAGTAGCATTTAACTTTATTTTCCTGCCTTTCTTTGTTTTCATTTTCACATGTACAATAATGTATAGTTTGATTTCTGCAGTTTTTCATTTCTTTGAACATGTATAATAATGTACAGTTTGGTTTCATGCCTTTACATTTCCAGCACTTTTCAGAACTGATCAGTTTGTTTATGCAGGTGTGTTAAGAGCCCGGGATAGTGTGTTTTTATTTCTTTTTATTACTGATGGTATTTGAAGTTGTCTTGTCTTAGCTGCTGATTTTTACCTTGCTTACTTAGTTTCATTGCTAGTTTACTTTATCAAGTTTTTGACAAGTTGCTTACTAACCTTTTGATGGTCTTCTCATCATAATTGACTAACCTTTATTGGACCAAAATATCATTGAGTGGCAGCTTGGTTTGATTAGCTTTTGGACTCATATTATTGATTCCTTCTTAACTGTTTTTCACATGAACAATTTCAGCTAGAGGCAGAATGTTAAGGAAGAATGAAGTGTTATGATTTGTCATTTAAGTTTTGCAGTTAAAGTAGTGTTTTTACTTTCCATTGAGTTAACATAGATGCTATTTTTGTTCTTATCAGTAGCATAGATAGTGGACTAGTGCCATTAGTCACTTTGTTTAATGCTTTGCTTTCATTTGAAGTTTCAATTCTATTGCAAGTCACTTTTCAAGCTTTCAAGAAACATTTAGAAACCACCATATGCACACACACTCACTCATTTGTTTATAAATCCATCACTCCATCTTAGGAAGATAAGTCAAACACAAACTAAAAACGACAAAAAGAACTAGGAAAGGCTGCTTAAGTATATATTGTACACTTCACTTCATCAGCTTACGAGCCCCGGGTTGACAATTTATGATAGCAATTTAGACAAACACTAAATTGACCAAACATTTTGGCGCCGTTGCCGGGGAAGTGAAATTAGGTAGCCAATTTCTAAAAAAAAAATTAAGAAAATTTCAAGAAAGGGAAATTGATAACCTCTCAAAGTATGCTCTCCTCCTGCACCTAGAGTGATCTGGAGGATCAGAAAAGAGAAGGTTATTGGTTTAATAGTTTCTTAAGTATGCTCTCTTCTTGCACCTAGAGTGACCTGGAAGATCAGAAAGAGAATTATTGGCCTGACTTGAAGAAAAAATAAAAAATGACATGCATAGAGCTAGAGATTCTAGGGGAAGGTTTTTAGCTAGAGCCAAGAGTTCGATTTTTACAAGTCCATCTACTTCAAGGAATAGACAAGAGACACCTCCCTCATCTCCAACTGACACTCCTAGCCCTAGGATTCCTGGAATTCAAGAGGCAATAATTGACTCTCCCACACCTTCTATTGAATTTGAATCAGAAAGAGATCCTTTCCTTTCTTCTACAGAAAGACCAATTGTAATTGAAGAAGTAGAATCATCTGAGGAAGAGGGAGAAATTCCTTCTCATTCACCCTTTATAGAAGAACCAGAAGATTCTGAAGTCTCTAGGGAAACCATTATGACAGAGGAAGGAGGTGGTAGAGGTAGAGGTAGAGGAGGAGGAGGAGGAAACAATGGAGGAGGTAGAGGTCACATTGGAAGAAATAGAGATGGGGATAACTCATTTGGG
Organism: Pinus tabuliformis; assembly: GCA_031772625.1. Lineage (NCBI taxonomy): Eukaryota > Viridiplantae > Streptophyta > Pinopsida > Pinales > Pinaceae > Pinus > Pinus tabuliformis. Next base: position 1,779,140,699 of record CM062816.1, on the reverse strand, counting down.
TTTCCCATCGTTGATGAGGATTCCCGAGCCACTATGAAAAACATATCACCATCTGTCCTCCCAAACTTTCATGGGTTAAGAACTGAGGACCCTGAAACATTTTTATTTGAGTTTGAAGTTGTATGTCGAACTTATGACTATCTGGATGACACTCAAAAACTCAAATTGTTCCCTTCCACATTGAAAGGACAAGCTTTGAAATGGTTCATGGGGTTACTCACTCAATCCATTAGGTCTTGGAATGATATGAAACAGACATTTTTGGATAGGTACTTGGACTATTGTATGCCTACCAACCACAAGGATGAGGTATTTAAAATGGTACAAAGAGAGGATGAGAACTTAGAGGATTTACTCGAAAGATTTCAATATAACCTGAAAAGAGAAAAAATGAGTAGCTTGGATGAGGAGACCTTGAAAGCCCTCCTACTAAAAGCCATTAGAGATGAATGGATAGACATTCTGAACATGATGGGGAAAGGAGATATATCTCAACTTTCACTCAATGATATAGCAGAACTATGTATCCATCTCTCAAGAGGAAAATCAAAAACTCAAAAAGGGCCTAGAGATCCTTCTCTCCTCAGAGCAAATAAATCTGCAACTGGATCGATAAGTAGGGCTGAGATCGGCAATATGCTTGATGAATTCAAAACTGACATCTTAGGGAGTCTTAGTGAACAATTAGACACCCTTAAGATCCACAATAAACAGAAAGCAGAAGCCGAGGCCTTGGCCATCTTTTGCCCGAAATGTAGGAAGAAACATGCTTTAAGGGAATGTCCCTTGGAAGCACAAGTTGTGGAAACATGTGTAATTTGCTCAGAAAACCATGAGACCAAGGAATGTCCTTCAATCCCTAGGCTCAAAGCAGTCTTTCAAGAAGATCCAAATACACTTGAATCTCTTTGTTTTGTTGCAAGGAGACCTTGGCAGGGGCAACAAAATCAAGGGTTTAACAACTCTATGAATTTTCAACCTCAACCAAATTGGAATCCTTGGCAACAACCTTGGCCTCAACCTCAAAATCCTTTTCAATCATGGATGCAAAGCATGCAAAATCCTTATGGGAGATTTGCTCAATTCTATCAATATCCTCCATCTTTTCAGAACCAGCAAGCTCCACAACTTCCAAATCAAAGTCAACAACTATCATTGCCATTCCCTCAACAACAACAACCTTCTCCACAAAATCAAAATTCTCAACTCTTGCTTCAATCCCAACAGAAGTCAAATCAACTTCCTTCTCAGCCATTGCCAAACCCCAATAATAGGAACCCTCAAAATGCTTACATGATGGAAGGTCAACCATTCCCTACCTATATGATTGTTCCTCTCAATGAAGTACAACTCAGATCAGGTAGAATCCTAGATCAACCTTCTATAAATGTTCAACAGCCAAGCATTTCTGAGGAAGAGTCTCTTAAAGCTAATAAGGGTTCTGAAGCATCCCTTCAAAACCCAAACACTCAAAAAGAAAAAGAAAAAGAATCAACCCCCACAACTCCCATAGTTGAACAACCTACATCTTTAGCCACACCTCCTTTTCCTGAAAGGTTACAAATTGACAAAGGAGTGGAAAAACAAATTTGGTTGCCTGACTATAATTTTCTAGATGAATTGAAGAATGTCTGTATCAAGATTCCCTTGTTACAAGCCATTAAAGAAATTCCCATTCTAGCCAAAACAATAAAGGAGTTGAGCCTTAAAAGACCAGGAAGGAAACCAAGAGATACCAGAAGGATCCACCTGGTAGGAAAAATTGCAGATATTATGATGGGAAAGATTACCATGCAGAAATATGTAGACCCCGGTAGTCCAATTGTCAAAACACATATCAATGGGGTAGAAATACCAAATACTTTGATTGATTTAGGGGCTGCTATCAACATTATGAGTAGACAGACCATGGACCAGTTAAAACTTCCTAACCTTCTCTTTACACCTACTTTACTGCAACTTGCAGATTGATCAATCATTAAACCTGATGGTGTATTGGAAGACGTTCCAGTCTCCCTAGACTCTTGGGAATATCCAGTTGATTTTATGATTTTAACTCCCAAGAACAATCTAGGAGGACATCCTCTTATTTTAGGAAGACCTTGGCTAGCCACAGCTGATGCTTTCATAAGTTGTAGGTCTGGGGATATGTATATTTCTGATGGCAATTCAACAAAGAAGTTCAATCTGTATCCTCCAGCGAAAGCAATTACAGAAATAGGAGATAATGAGTGGGTGGATGATGAAGATACTATACAACCTGTCTTTACCATTTCTGAGATTAGTGAAGATAGTCAAATTCTGAATACATTAGAAAATTTTGAACCATCTTCAGAATATGACTCTACACAATTTCAGTTGGATTCTGACATAGAGTGTCTATCATCTAGACAAATGTCTCTTTTCTCTATGGAAGAATTTGGTAGTTCTGCCATTGAGATCTTTCCAGGAAAAACATTAAACATTAACAAAAACTTGGAAAAATCCCAACAGGAGGAACTAACCAAAGTCTTGCAAAGACATTCTACTGCTTTTGCATGGGAGTATACCGACATGAAAGGTATTGACCCTAAGACTTGCATTCATCACATCTACATTGAGGAAAACAGTAGACCAATCAGAGAACCTCAAAGAAGGATGAATCCAAACCTTAGGGAGATAGTGAAAGAAGAGCTCCAGAAGTTACTCAATGTAAACTTCATTTATCCTATTTCAGATAGCCGATGGGTTTCTCCCTTGGTTATAGTACCTAAAAAGAATGGTAAATGGAGGGTTTGCATTGATTACAGAGAATTGAACAAAGCAACCTTGAAGGATCACTTTCCTTTGCCCTTTATTGATCAAGTATTAGATACTTTAACAGGTAAACAGTTTTTCTCATTTTTGGATGGTTTTAGTGGTTACAATCAAATTCAGGTAGCACCTGAAGATCAGGACAAAACCACATTCACTTGTCCATGGGGAACTTTTGCCTACCGAGTACTTCCTTTTGGATTATGCAATGCACCCGCTACATTTCAAAGGGTTGTACTAGGAATCTTTTCAGATCTAATTCATGATTGTGTAGAGGTCTACATGGATGATTTCACAGTTTATGGTAACACATTTGAAGAAGCATTGGAAAATTTGGAAAAAGTCCTAATTAGATGTAAAGAAACAAATCTTTCATTAAGTCATGAAAAGTGTTTTATGATGTTTACTGAAGGGATTGTTTTAGGACATCATATTTCAGGAGATGGAATTAAAGTTGATAGATCCACAGTTGAAGTTATCTCCAAGTTACCTGTTCCAAATTGCCAGAAAGATGTTAGAAGTTTTCTTGGGTTTACTGGGTATTATAGAAGATTTATTGAAAACTTCACCAAGATAGCATCTCCTCTCTTCAAATTACTTACCAAAGATTGTGAATTCAAATGGGATCCTGAATGTCAGTCTGCATTTGAAACTTTAAATACTAGAATATCTGAAGCGCCCATTTTGAGAGGGCCAAATTGGAAACTCCCTTTCCACATTTCTACTGATGCTTCAGATACAGCTCTAGGAGCTGTTTTGGGACAAAAGGATTTGGTCCCTTATGCCATTTATTACACCAGTAAAAATTTGACTCCCACTGAGTTAAATTACACTGTGACTGAAAAAGAATTCTTAGCCGTTGTTCATGCAATCAACAAGTTTAGACACTACATAACCGGCTATGAAACTTTTGTCCATACTGATCACTCTGCAATTAGATATCTCATGAACAAACCTGTTACTAATGGCAGAGTTACAAGATGGCTTTTACTTTTACAAGAATTCAACATTACTGTGTTAGATATACCAGGAAAACAAAACACAGTAGCTGATTTCTTGTCTAGAATCCAAAACACTAACGAAGATTCTCCTATAGAGGATAAGTTTCCAGATGAATACTTGTTTGCAGTAACTACCAAGACTCCTTGGTATGCAGATATTGCTAATTATTTAGTCACAGGGAAGCTACCGCCACACTTATTTCCTAATGAGAAAAGGAAAATCATTCAGGAGAGTTCACATTATTCTTGGATTTCTAATGAATTGTTCAAAACAGGGCCAGATTGTATGATCAGAAGATGTGTTCGGGAAGATGAAATGCCTGACATCCTTAAGGCATGTCATGATGAACCATGCGGCGGACACTTTTCTGACAAGAGGACGGCCTATAAAATCCTTTCTTTAGGATATTATTGGCCTTCTCTCTTGAAAGATGCAAAGCAATATGTTAGAAGGTGTGACAGCTGCCAAAGAGTTGGGAGACCAACTCCTTCAAATGAAATGCCACTACAGCCACAGGTATGCATCGAACCCTTTGAGAAATGGGCTCTAGATTTCGTTGGACCTATTAATCCATCATCTAAGCAAAAGAAGTATATATTGGTTTGCACTGATTATGTTACTAAGTGGGTAGAAGCCAAGGCATTGCCTTCTGCCACTGAAAATTCAGTTGTTCAATTTCTTTTTGAGGATATTTTTACTCGTTTTGGTGTCCCAAGAGAAATTGTGACAGATCAAGGAAGCCAATTTACATCTAAATTGATGGAGAAGCTGATGGAGGAATACAAAATCAAGCACATAACATCTACTCCATACCATCCGCAAGCAAATGGTCAAGTGGAATCTACAAATAAAGTTCTTGAAAGCATCATCACCAAGACTGTTCATCTTCATAGAAGAGATTGGGCAGAAAGGCTTCCTGAAGCCTTATGGGCCTATAGAACTACATGGAGGAACACAACATGACATTCTCCCTATGAACTTGTTTATGGGAAAGAAGTCTTGCTCCCCATTGAGTTCCAAATCAAGACCTTCAAGATGGCAGTTCAATTGGGGATGAGCCTATCAGAAGCCCAAAAGCACAGAATGGACCAGCTAAATGAGCTAGATGAAATAAGACAAGATGCAATTCTAAGGACCGATCTAGTTCAGCACCAAAGAACTAAGTGGCATGATCGACACATCAAAGAAAGAAAGTTTCAGAAGGGAGATCGGGCACTATTGTTTGATTCCAAGTTTAGGGACTTCAAAGGAAAATTTCAAACTCATTGGCTTGGGCCATATGAGATTGATGAAGTCTTTAACAATGGAGCAGTTTGAGTGAAGACCATTGACGAGCTTCAGACTCCTCTTATTGTGAATGGCCACCGATTGAAAGTCTACCACAAGCCACTCTCAAGGAAGGAATTTGTTAAGTTGTTCCAAGAAGATTCTGCAATGAGGCTGGTGGAGAAGAATTCTTCTCCTCCATCAGCCTGATCTTTGTTTCTTTCAGTTGAAAAAAAAAAAAAAAAAAATGGAAAAAAAAAAGAAAAAAAAAAAAAAGAAAAAAAATCTCTTGTATAAGCCTGAAAACCAATCTTGGATTAGCGGTCTTATGCAGAAAATATGAAGTGAAAATCAGGGTCACCTGACACTTTATATTTTCCAAAAAAATCTCTCTTTCTCTTTCCATTTCATCCATCTCATCCATTTCATCCATCTCATCATTTTCATTCCACTTAATTTTCTTCCAGTCCATTCATTCCATCTCATTTTCACCAATAAAGTCCCTCTCAGGACTATTCCATTCAGTCAAGTTGTTTTAATCCTCTTTGTGCAGGCAGAAAAGTGTTGCTGCAATTTCCACAGCTAGGAGCCAATTCCGCAGCTGATATCAAGATTCCGCAGCCAATACACTCTGTTCCTGCAAATAAAACAACTCTGTTTTCAAAAAGAAAAATCTACAGTCAAAAGCACCAGCATCATTAAAGAGCAAGGACACATAGCATATACAAAAGCAGCAATAAATCAAAGGTTAGGGATCAAAATGCAAATACACGAAGGTATGTTCTAAATTTCTAACTAACAGTTATATCATTTATGTATGGTTTTCGGATTATGGTATGAGGCACTTAATGTAATGATTGACAAGATCCCCGTCCACTCCTCATCCATTATTCTGCGTAATCCACCTCACCACCTTCCTAACGGTTCCCTAATTGCTGTTGATTCGAACGTAATACGGCCTGCTCTCTCATTAATCCTTCGTACCAGAGTGACGTGTACTGTTGTACCACGGCTCTCCAATTGATCATTCCGCAGCCAAGTGTACGCAGCCACCCGACGTTCAGGGATTTGGCCGTTGTATCCTCTACTCATAACTCCGCTTCTCGCATGCATAACCTCATCTTCGCATTGTTATCTACGCCCTCACCGTTTTCACTCTCGGTTTCATTCACTACTCTGTTTCACCGTAAACATTCTCTGTTCTATTTTCCTCACCGCTCCACTCAAAACCCTGACCACCAGTCTTGTAATTGCATCACAGCCACTCTGTTATAGCCGTAATTCCATTCTGTTGTAGCCGTAATACACACTGCTGAGCACTGTTTTCCCGTATAGCTCTCTCCTCCAGTATTCAAAACAGCGCTGTCAGAGCAGCAAGAGAGCTGGTAACCGAAATGGGCAAGTTATTAAGAGCAGAGCCGGAAGGTTCTAAGTTTCTAGACGGTTACCCACAAACAAAGAATGCCCTGCAGAAGGCCAAGTGGTTGAAATTCATTCAGAAGTTTAAGGGGTATAACAAAGAAGTTACAAAAGCGTTTGCCCGATCATTTAATGGAAAAACAAATACTGTGGAGGTAGGAGACCTGCAGTTCACTGTCACAGAGAGCAGCTTGGCCCAAGCAACCGCTTTACCTCAGACAGGGGAACGTTGGTTCAAAAATCGAACTGTTGAAGACCAAGAGTGGAAGAACATGTTGAAAAATCCAGGTATGGATACCACTATCTTCACCAAGGGAATTCCTGTACGTGTTATTAAAGAGGAATGGACTGCCTTACTTTTGCTAGTTCAGAAATTTTTAACATGTGAAGGCAGATTTGGTATAATGTATGTTTATCATGCAAAGATAATGATGCATTTTATGGGTGAACATACCATCAATCTCCCTTATTTCTTGCTAGCTAGTCTAAGAAAGATGAGTGCCACTATTCAGAAACACGTGGGAAACATTGAACCCCACTTATACCACCATGGACTCATTAAAATCTTGATTGAGGAGCAGTTAAAAATTAAAAAGGATACATGGGAGAAGTTCCTTGTTAGAAATCATTTCCAAGAGGCAGCTGAAGCCCCTAGTAGCTCCCCTAAGGTACCCAAGAGAAGTAGAAGAAAAGGGAAAGAAATGGTTACCCAAGAAACTGCTGTAGAAGAAACTACCCCAGAAATTGCTATAGAAAAGACTGCTGCCCAAGACACTGTGGTAGAAGTTGAAGAAACTGCCCAAGAAATTGTTGCAGAAACTCTTCAAGAAATTGCCCAAGAAACTGTCCAAGAAATTGTTCAAGAGGAAAAGAAAAAGGGAGGCAGAACTAAAAGACAAAAGAAGGATAAAGGGAAAGCCATTTTGCAAGAGTCATACCCTTCACCTGAGCCCTCAATTGAAGAAGATACCCAAACATTAGCTCATAGGCTTGCTCAGCTCTAAGAAACTGCCATCTCCAAAAAGAAACAAAAGCAAGAACAGCAAAAGCCAAAGAGTACTAGCCTGCAAGTGAGAAGAAGTAGTAGACTTATAGAGAAGAAGAGTGTGACTAAAAAGAAACAGTCCCATTTCATTGATTTGGGCACACCTGAGAAGACTCCAATTCGGCTAGATATTGAGCTAAGCCCTCCAAGAGAGGAAAGTCCTTTCCAACAAGAGAGAGAAAGCAGTTTTCAAGGATTTGAATTTAGGCCAAGACAAATACCTGACACTGACCCTGTCCAGCAGGAGGCATATGATTATTTGGAAACATTAGAGCAATCTGTTGCTAGTCCTAGCACTGTCTTGCCCCTTGAACAACAGGTTCAATCTCTGAAGCAAGAAATATTTGAGCTAGAAGTCCTCAATCGCCATATCAAACAGGAAAACGAAGCATTGAGACAACAGAGCAAAGTGGACAAAATGGTCCACGACAACACAATGCTTCATTTGGGTCTTTGGCAAAGAAAGAACAGGAAACTGAAGAGGAAATGCAAGAAATTGAGCAGGGCCTTAGTTAACTTGAAATTCAGGTGCTTGGTTAGGAAACCAAGAGCAAGTTTGGTAACAAGGAGGAAAAGGAGAAGGTTGGATGTCTTGGCAGAGGCACCTGAACATGTGGACTGAAAGATTATGACAAAGTTTTGGTTGCATGAGGACATGCAACACCCTCGCAGTGGGGGTATGTTGAGCCTCAACCTTGCACTCATTTACCTATCCTCCCAACAGTTTTTCCCTATTCACTTCTCTCTTTTGTCATCATTTCCTCCATCAACTTGTTCAATTCATTGCATTATATGTCCTTTTAACATGATTTGTTGACTGTGCTAATGATTGACTGTTGGTTTAGAATTTTGGTACAAGTGTTGCAATTCCGCAGCTAATACAGCGTTTCCGCAGCTGTTCAGAGATTCCGCAACCTTTTTGTTGTTTGCTATACTCCACGTGTCTTCTCAAGGAATGGGCCACATGGGCACGTTGGTATGACTGTGTACATGGTTTGTGTGCTATCAGCTAAGCCAACTCGTTCATATATACCGCCGGTCAACGCAGATGCACCCACGGTCAAACAGCAAAGTTCCAAACGGTGGCACGGCTCTGCGTGAGCAACTGAGACACGGAACCACAGATGGCACTTCCTCCACGCCACGAAGACAACAAGGGACAGGATCTAACCATAGATTTACTCCCCATGATGACCGTTTCCTCCAAACGTGCACGGAGTTGCCTACGTGTTGCTGCATAGTTAATTAGTCAAGACTGTAGTTGCTTAGTTTACGCAGAGGACAGTTTATCTCTGCTGCTATAAATAAAGAGTTTGCATACGATTAGTAGTTAGTCTTCAAGTTAGTTTTTGGCTGTAATCACTTTGTTTATAAAACTCTGTTTTAAAGACTGTTTCATACAGCGTTTACGCTTTTGTATTTTGACATGCTGATTTAATATAAGAAGACTGTTCCTGTTCATCTCTACGTAGCTGATCTTTAGCTGGTTGAGTGGATGGAGGGCCCCCATCTGCCACAACCTATGTACAGTAGCATTTAACTTTATTTTCCTGCCTTTCTTTGTTTTCATTTTCACATGTACAATAATGTATAGTTTGATTTCTGCAGTTTTTCATTTCTTTGAACATGTATAATAATGTACAGTTTGGTTTCATGCCTTTACATTTCCAGCACTTTTCAGAACTGATCAGTTTGTTTATGCAGGTGTGTTAGGAGCCCGGGATAGTGTGTTTTTATTTCTTTTTATTACTGATGGTATTTGAAGTTGTCTTGTCTTAGCTGCTGATTTTTACCTTGCTTACTTAGTTTCATTGCTAGTTTACTTTATCAAGTTTTTACAAGTTGCTTACTAACCTTTTGATGGTCTTCTCATCATAATTGACTAACCTTTATTCGACCAAAATATCATTGAGTGGTAGCTTGGTTTGATTAGCTTTTGGACTCATATTACTGATTCCTTCTTAACTGTTTTTCACATGAACAATTTCAGCTAGAGGCAGAATGTTAAGGAAGAATGAAGTGTTATGATTTGTCATTTAAGTTTTGCAGTTAAAGTAGTGTTTTTACTTTCCATTGAGTTAACATAGATGCTATTTTTGTTCTTATCATCAGCATAGATAGTGGACTAGTGCCATTAGTCACTTTGTTTAATGCTTTGCTTTCATTTGAAGTTTCAATTCCATTGCAAGTTACTTTTCAAGCTTTCAAGAAACATTTAGAAACCACCATATGCACACACACTCACACATTTGTTTATAAATCTATCACTCCATCTTAGGAAGATAAGTCAAACACAAACTAAAAACGACAAAAAGAACTAGGAAAGGCTGCTTAAGTATATATTTTACACTTCACTTCATCAGCTTACGAGCCCCGGGTTGACAATTTATGATAACAATTTAGACAAACACTAAATTGACCAAACAGGAAGAGAGGTAGTACCAGGGTTCCAACCAGGCGGTGGTTGCCCCCATGGACTTTGTCTGGATGGGCCTGGCCCATAAGGGTTCTGCCCATAGGGATTTTGCCCATAGGGGTTTTGTCCATAAGGATTTTGTCCATATGGATTCTGTCCATAAAGATTCTGTCCATAAGCAGACAGTTGACCCTGGGTCTGCCCCCCAGCACCCCATGGATTAGAAACTTGACCTGTAGGTGCAACGTACTGTTGCTGATAATTCTGGTAAGGAGTGACCTGCATTTGTTGATAATTTTGATAAGGGGTAAATTGAGTTTGCCCCTGGGGTTGCTGGTAGCCATACGTTTGCTGAGCTCCATAATAAGCCTGATAAGAAGGCTGCGCTTGGTAAGAAGGTTGGGGTCGTGGCCCACCTTGCATTTGATAACCAATTTGAGTCTGGGGCCCAGAAGGATGTTCTTGAACAGGTTGAGCTTGGATCATCTGGCCGGAAGGTTGGCCTGGTTGGGTTTGGGACGGACCTGTTTGCCCAGAAGGATGACTAGGCTGAGCAGTGGGTTGGCCCTGCTGTACGTAAGGCTGCCCCCCTTGCCCAGAAGGATACCCCTATTGGACTTCCGGTTGACCTTGTGGAATATAAGTTTGTCCAGCTTGTCCAGAGGGATAACCCTGCTGGATACCAGGTTGGCCTTGTTGGATGTAAGGTTGTCCTGGTTGTCCAGAAGGATAAGCTTGTTGGGTACCAGGTTGCCCCGGATAACCAAAAGGTTGATTCAGATAAGTAAAATATGGACCACTAGCAGCTGAAGGTTGTCCCTGATAGGGTTGTCCTTGTGGGCCCCCAGGTTGTCCTGGGTAAGACTGGCCATAATATTGCTGCCCTTGGGGGGTTTGCACATAAGATGGCTGGCCTTGGTTAGGCGGTCCCTGAAGCTGTGCAGGCATTGCTTGGCCCCCATGGAAAGTGGTGGCATTCCAAGCAACGGATAATGATACCGAAACCTCAACAATAGGTTGAGTAGGCAAGGGTTGAGAAAGCTGAAGGTATTGACCAGTAGAATCGTAATAATAGAATGGACCTTGCGCATTCAGATCCTGAACAGCTTTTCTATAGGCATCATATGGCCCCCCTCCTCGGACGGGACCAGAAGAGGGTGGAGCACTTTGTGCAGGGTGGACAACTTTAGGTGTGTGTACCGACTGGCCGCTACTCACTTGACCGTGAGGGGGACCAACACCAGTATTCAGAGCTGAAGACGCTGTAACGGCACTAACAACCGGAGTTGAATGTGCTACACAAACAGTTGGATTTGTTGGAACTGAAGTGACAGGTGTAGTGTGGACTTGTGAAACAAAAGATCCCGTGGTGGGAGTGATATGGGGGTCCCACATAGTCGAAGCAGGGATCCTGGCACTTACCCTATCCCTCAACGACTGGTAGCGTGGGGGGAGCGGAGAAGTAGCTGGGATGGGAGTGTCGATATTCGACAAAACAGGTGTCTCACTCACTCTAGGAGATGTCTCATCCATGTGAGAGGTAGACATTGGAGACGAAACACCAGGGGGGGTAAAAGGAATATCGTCCTCTTCAGGCTCCCAGATGGGGTTCCAATGAATTTCATAACCTTCGTCGTCCGGAGCGCGAGAGTTGATCGGTTGGATACTCGGGATAACAGGAAGAGTATCACTTACAACCGGTACCTCAGGAGCAACGGAAGATGGAGACCCTTGATCACTTGGAACGGGAGTCAACGGTTCAGCCAGGATGACAAACTTCAAACAAGACCTAAGGGAATCTAACGATAAAGGACCCTACTCAAACTAACGCACACAAGATCTAACCAGGTAATGTTAATCGCGGCCAAATAAATTTTAAGACGCAAGGACACAACTTGACCTTTTCATGTTTTAAGAGTCGAGAAAAGGACAAAAAGGTGACTCTAGTCACCTTCGAATGTTTTGTGAGCCCGAAGTGACAAACTGCTCAAGTGAGCCTTTTCTTTTAAGGAGTCTGAAAAGGATCAAAAGTGACTACTCTGGAGAACTAGGCAAAAGGGTTTACCAAACAAATCCATAAAACTACATATACACCTTGGCAGTCATATGAAAACCAAGGACTTCCCGTACGGCAGTCAATCTTCCCGAATGCTGTGTTCGGTGCGTTACGACTTGTAAGGCGGCAGACACGGCTTCCTGTGGATAAAGGATGATAACCTAGTGGGGTCTCCCCTATATACGCGACGGTACGTGGGAGCTCAAGTCCGTGCTAGACCACTATCGAGTCACAAAAGGAGGAATCACCCAACCGTAGTGTGAAACAACAGTGACTAGGTTTAACGACGCCGGAGCACGTCTCTAGCCTAGACCTCTAATCAGTGAGCGTTATGTTCCAATGCGTTTTTAAGTTCATTCAGTTCATTTTATGGTTGATCTTTGATTAAGTTTCAATTTCCAGGTCCTACCGTATGTAATCTCTCACAATTCCCTAAATGCAAGCTATATGCCAAAGAATATCATTTCGTTCGATGAATACTAACTACGAGAGAGTTAAGAATTTTTCAAACAAACAAAATGACCACAAACAATCAAGAACCACTCTAATGCAGCTAATGGCAATAAATGAAACTTTTTTTTGTTTTAAATCACTAATCAATGAAAAGCTTCTAATTCCAATTAACTAATTCAATGCAAAAGAGATTGTTCGTTTTCTTTTCAATGGCAAAGTGCACTAAACAAATTTTGAGAGATAATAACACCGAGTAAAAAAGACAAAATTCACTCAATGAGAATACAATCAAATCCCGAAAACACCAAGACAGTCTTTCAAACCAGGAAGAAAGGAAAAAGACCTCTATGAGCTATGTGATCTAAGCCCAAACGAAGCCAAGTGAAAAATAAGAAAATCACATGAATATCAAGAAAAAGCTTTGACAACTACCGAGCAAATGCAAAAGAATAATCACAAAGTTGACTGGGCGATCAAAGAACACAAAACACCTACGTAAGGCTAAAGCCACTAGATGCCCTAGGGCTAAAATGTGAAATCGATAGAAAGAGGCAAACACCCGAAGGATGAAGGTCTAAAACTAGTCAAATAAGGATCAAACACACTCCAGTAATTGAAAAAGACGCAGCAAGATACAAATCCAAGCTCAGAGGGCTCGAAAACAAGAAAACTGGAAAAGTTGACAGGCCTGGCGCGACTTTCAGGCTGTAACTCGCGCTTTTAATGGATTGGCGCGGGTTGTCTTTGAGAAACTTGCGCCAATGGCGCAACTATAAGGCTAAAAAGTGTGCTAATCAAGTTTGCTAAATCAAAAACAAAAGCAAGCAACCTAGGGCTTGAGAACAGTATCTAGGCAAACCAGGAAGCAAGAAACAACAAGAAATCCAACCTAGAAAGCTATCTAAGCAATCAAACGAGAAACCAAAGGGACAAGACTCCCCAGCAGAGTCACCAAAATTGTTGTGGAGGTAAATCTTCTCTGCAGACAGAGACGATCCCTACTAGCCCAGACCGGGTCTAGCAACAATCACACAATGCTATCATGCAAGTTCCTAATTGCAAATAAGAATTGGATGGTGAGAACCTACTTGGATTCCAATTATAGTGTTCGTAGAAGAGATGTTGCCCTCGTTCCTTTGCCTTGGCTGGTCACGATCCCCATGATCTCCGTGATTGGACACCTGCACATGCAAAGAATAACATGAATACAAGCATAAAATCTAGTAGATGCAATTATATATCAGTCAGAAAAGATATAACTCAACATCAAACATAGGATAATGAGAGTGGAACCATAATGATAGTCATCTATTATTAGTAAATAACAAAGAAGAATACAACCATTGTTCTGACGTCAAATCCTCCTTTGGCTGGGTAGTCAGCTACACAAGTCTTGCAAAGCTTGTTGGGATGAGGGACAAGCCTCTCTCTCTTTGGGTGACAAGAATCTCCTTACTTAGATTTGGCCTTATGGGTGCAAAGAAGGCTCTTGCAGCTTCAAACTCTCCATCACTATACTAGAACTGGAACTATTGTAACTAGCTTGCTCAAGACATAGAGGAGAGCTTTTATAGATAGAGAAGAAAGAGATAGGATCAACCACATCATTCATGGGATTGGCTTTATCACTTGGAAACTTCCATGAAAGGTGGCAAACCACTTTCCCTTCTATGGAGATTCGAAGCCAAACCATCCTAGCTCAACATAGATTCAGTTGGTGAATGGGTTGAAGAGAACCTTCGGGAGCTTGTTGGTTAAAAACTTTACTCAATTCGGTTGGCGCGAGTGCGACTCTGAAACAGAGCACCAATGGCGCGCCCTCTTTAGAGGATTTCCCTCATTGGCGCGGGCAGTGAACTGTGGACCCACGCTAATGCAAAAAGAGCTGTTTTCATGGATATTTTGCAGGAGATCTCTTCAGGGCATATGAAGCTCACACTTAGAGGAAGATGATGCAAGTGGTTTCAGGTCATGTCACTTCTCACAGGTCCCGGAATGAGTCCTCCAGTGTGCGGGTGAGGGGTAATAGGGACGGTCACAAACGGTGACAAATTGCTGTGTAACATGTATTGTAGGATATGGATGGGACTGAATCAAGTAAGACTTATGTTGTTTTTTCCAGGCTGCACTGTGAGTGGCTCGACATAGGAAAATAGACTTAGGGATGAATTGATTCAAATAAGATTACTATCTCAAGAGGTCTCAGTCAAGAAATTATTATAGCGTTAGCACATCATTAGGCCAATATTTTCCATCTTAGACTAATCTACTAAGAATTTGATTCAATTCATTTGTCTAAAAAAGTGGCACATTCATTGACTCCAAAAGGGTCATGATTTTATAGATAGCTCAAGGTTGATTCTTGAGATGCCTTGTTGTTTGGAAATATAGGATCAATAATCATTCTTTAGGCCAAGTTTATTTCTCTCTAGGAAATATTAAATTTTTTGAATAATGAGTCCATACAGGCTGAGTGTATTGAAAGAGTGTGGAATGACCTATTAAAGAGTTTTAATAACCCAATGTTTCGGATTACAAAGTAAGTCCATCATCAGGGGAACGCTTTGTACCTTGAGAAGATATCATGTAAAAGAGCTAATGATTTATATGTGTTTAGGTGAATAATCTTTTTGTAAAGCTTATTCGTAACTTCTCAAAATGAGATGCGTTGTCCAACATGTCCCTTCCATGGCAGGACTTGAATAATGAGTCCATACAGGCTGAGTGTATTGAAAGAGTGTGGAATGAAAGCAAAATAATAGGAGTGGGATTAACCAAATCGCGGATCAACTTGTCATTGGTTGAGATCGAAGAATAAGATTCTCATTGTGAAGGATGAGGGTCATTGTAACAGATGACCCATTTGAATTAAGGTCAAATCTCGTGTTGACCAGAAGCATAGTTAGTGTTATAACTATTGAAGATTGAGCTAGGCATCACCAAGGGATGAGAGTTAAGCCTCGTATTCATCAAAGGGGATCAAATTGTTTAAGAAGCCAAGTTAATCATCACAGTTGCATCAAGGGATGAGTTGTTGAGTTACATTTTTCTAGTCAAACCTGCTCCTCATTTAGTTTCTAGCAAGGAGCTAATTTATTAGATCAGGATTTCCTTGGGTTAGAATATCTAAATACCACAAGTATTGTTGGGCATGCTTACTCTAGTTTTCAACTTGGCATTATGTGATATTTTATCCAAGAGTTTCATTTAATAAAAGTGTTGGATTTTTTAATTATTCAAATGTTGGTGTTTGTTCATTTTAATGAATTCACATGGATCCTCGTAGTTATTCTCATGAAATTAAAAATATTTGAAGTTGTGGTAAATTAAAAGTGGTATATTACAATGGTATCAGAGTTGGTCATATTGCAAGCCTAGTATGATTATCAGTTGATGTTTCAAGAAGATCAAGGAAACATAACCTTCTAGAAAAATAAGAAGTAAGAGGGAGAAAAATATCAAACAGGGGATCGTGAAAATCAATCGTGGGAAAGCTTCAAAAATATCTTGAACAATTTAGCTAGAAGAAAATAAGAGGTACTCCAAGAATTAGATCATGGATGGTAGGAAATGGCCCAAATGATAACAGTTGGTCAAAATGAGGTGGCATTATCTCTAAAGGAAGTTACGCAACCCATGGCCAGTATCCATGATAATCGATCCCAGCAGGAGGCAAAAGGATAACATATAAACCACAATTTATTTAGAGGAGATGACAACCACAATGGGAAGGCTGGTAACTCCACTAATAAGGTACCCCCACTGGTGAAATGAGCTTCATCAAGACCACTCCTCCATAATTTTTTAGAAGAAAAAGTAGATAACCAACAAAGGTGGGTTGAAGATTTCTTGGATTACCTGAGAGAGTACCAGGCCATGGGAGCTTAATTACAGGGCCAAATATTGTTCCAAGGCTATTGTGGCATAAATTATAAAGGAAAGTCAAGGGACTCGAACAAATGGTGGATGAACAATGATATCCTAAAGAAGGCCAGAAAAATAAGCGTACCTTCTTTCAATGACACTTTGGGAGGTTCAACTAGAGATTGGGTGCAAAAAATTAACACGTACATTTATCTCAATCCCATGAGGGAATCAAAGAAAATCAAATATGCCACTTTGAATATGGAAGGTGAATCTCACAACTGGTGGTACCACAGGTTAACCACACTTGGGCATCCTAACATCAACTCCTATCTAAATTTTACAGAAAGATTAATCTAGAGGTTTGATAAGGGGGGCCCAAAGCTGCATTTTAGGGACCTTGAATAATTGAAATAGTCAGGGAGTACCGAAAAATTTATTTATGAATTATATAGATTAGTCGTGATGGTTATAGACATCTCTCATGAATGGTTGGTGATGTTATTCATGGAGGGGTTAGTTGAACCATTGCATGGCTAGGCTAAGGCTTTTAAGGCTATCACATTGCAGGAAACACTCTCTAAGACAAGTGATATGGAGGATGCAACACCTAAAAATAAAGTATCTTCCAAACCACCACCTCTTTAGCAAGTTGTAGATAAGCCTCCTCCTTGAGAGGAGGAGACAAGAAGAAGCATATTGGACCCTAGAACTCAGGATGAGTTAGGAAGGAATAAACTCTATTATAGATATAAGGAGCCTTGGGAGCCAAGGCATGGATGCAAGGGAAAGGACAAAGTGCACTGCATTGAGGTACTCTCTGAAAGTGAGGGAGAAGAAGAAATAGGACAAGTGCAAAATGACAGACAATCTAGTTCATAAGAGGAGAAGTCAAGGGTATAAGTAGTAGGTGGCACCATAGCCATAGTGATTACGTCACTACCTAGAATTAGATAGTTCTAAAGGAAGAGTTAAATATGGGAAACTACATTATGGTTGATGATTTTTATGTGGTGAAGTTGTCCAATTCTGACATAGTACTAGGTGTCCAATGGATTATCACTATAAGGAGTCATTGGAAAAACTATCAAACCATGGAGATGAGATTAAAAGTGAAAGTAGGTTGGAGGATATACTTGAGACGTATGACTTAGGATAATCCAAATATTTCTACACTCATACAAATGGCAGGAAGAAATGGGCAGATGCACATGGAGTTATGACAAGATACTCAATAAATAAGGTCCTAGTGTAATTTAAAAGAAGCGGGAAATTCACAATCAAGGCCATGTGTTATGAATCAAATAGAGCCTAACCATGTTGAGAGGTCTACAATAGTAAATTAAGAATACTCATGATGGAGATGGGAGACAAAACATGAAGGGGATCCGTAGCTAAGAGGAGTCAAACAACAATAAGGGATCCAACATAAATACAACAAAATCATGAATTAGATGGGCCATCATGAAGAGTTAAGCTCTTCAACCTCCCCAAGGGTTCTTACAACAGATAACAACATTATTGAATTCAACAAACTTCATATGGTGCAACAAGTTATTGCCAAATCCTTCCACTAGATTGTCTAGGATTCTAGTATTTGATGGGATTTGCTTGAGGACAAGAAAAATTTGGGAAGGGGGGACTGTAATGTCCCTTTCTCACTCTAGAAGTAATGGGAGTTTTATTCCTAGCCTATTTAGATCCCATAGGCTAATGACATGAAGAAAAAGGGACCATCAAATCAAATAGAATAGAAAATAATAAAATGGGTAAAAATTCACCCATGGTATTTGAAGGAGGGAATTATTATAAAATGGGAGGATATTAGAGGGGTAGATGTAAGAATTAGTGAGATTTTGTTAAGTATCTCTAGGAGTTTCCAAGTAAAAAAGGGGAAACCCTAATATCTACCAACTTCGATATTGGGAGACATACACTAGATGTAGATTCTTGGTTTCATAGTTGAAAGATACTCCCTAGCCAAATCTTGAATTACAAGTTGATATCATGGTCACAAAATCTAGTTTAAAAGAAAAAATTCATATTTTTCTTAAGGATGGGTTGATCACATTACCAAGATCGAATTTATCATGTTGAAAGAGCCAAGATCATTGATTTTAAAAGGTTTAATTCATCACATTCTCTGGAGTTGGGTTCATCTTATTCACTGAATCAAAGGAGATGGACAAGAGGGGGCATATAGAGGAGAGGTGATTATACTAAGGAGGATGGAAGGGGAGAGATGGGTAAGGGACAACTATGAAGGAGGCAGGGGGAAACCAAAATCAAGGGGAGAAACAGGGGGAAGGGAAGAGGATGCATGAAGGGAGAGGTTAGTGGGAGGATAGGGGGGCTCTCAATCATTGTGGATCAGAGGAGAGGGAACATGGGGAAAGGGGTTAGAATACATAGGGTTAGGAGATATGCATTTAGAATTAAAACTAGAAAGCAAAGGGGACTCCATAACCAAAATTGTAGCTTTAGAGGAAAGGCCCTCCATAGAGAAAGTAGCTTGAGTTCTATGATCAACTATGGACGAGCAATGTGGGTCTATTGGGCCATGTGAGAAACCTAGAGGCATGAGCTCTTGCCTTTACATGTATATTGGTGTTCTTTGAGTTAAAGGAGAGGAATGAGGATTGGCCTCAACTTGTGATCTCGGAGGAGAGTCTAAGAACAAACGATCCTTTCTTACCCAATGTTTTGAACTTTCACCGATTTCACAATCCTTACTAAGGTGGCTATGAGCATGGCAGAAAGCACATTTGTAGGGAACCCCCATAGTCCAGGCTCTATTGGAATTTGAGGGAACCAAAACTAATGGAGGTAGGAAGCCCCTTTGTGAGATTCGAACCCACCAAAATTATTTCCATTTCCATTAACAACGGTTTGATAAGAGGAATATACACCATAGTAAAACCCAAGGGTATTATCAATTTCTTTAAAGACATGTTTTGACTAGAAGATAAGAGGGATTCTATGAAGCCCTACCCAAATAAGCATAATGGGATTTTCTAGCCTAGCATCAAAATCTACAATCCATAGTTTCAAATATAGGGCCTCCGAGCCCCAAAAGCATCAGCCTTCCAAGATCTTTTGTGCATATGTCTCCTCCTTGGTTAGACATCCCATCCATCCCTTTATTAAAATTAAAAATTGGGTGGGGGGAGGGGGGGGGGGGGGGGGTATCCCAGAAGGGGCCCAAAATTTGCTCCATCTAGTGCCAAAGAACCACCATTAACATCCATCTATTGGAAAAGTGACCTACTACCTCTTCCTTTTCCATCTCAATAATTTTGTTCAACTAAATATCCTTTCCAAGTACAAGGGACAACTCCTCTACTTTATGCTTAACACATTTCTTTTAAGACTTGGGGTTTTTTTCTGACAAGTAGAGGTGGGTGATCCACAAATAAAAGTGAAGGTTTTATTGATCAATTTACAGGTTAGTCTATGTCATTTCAACGGATCGAAATTGTGAAAGTACACAAAAATAAGTTAATTTGCAGAAATTTTACAGTAAAAAGAGGAAAAAAATGCAACATAAGACAAGTGCAAATTGATAACAGATTTCACCCATCTTGGACTACGTCTCTGAGTCCAACTTCCAATGGTGACTTCTTTATTAAGATTCTCAAATGATCATTGCATCAAAATACAAGTTTCAACTTGAAGAAATAATGCTCCCATGTTGTTTAGAATGCTCAAAAACCCTTTTCTAGGCTCTTGTTGCACTAAAAAGGCTCAAAATTGAGAAAAATATGCCCCTTTGACCAAATTGTTTGCTAAAATGCTCTACAATAGCCCTCAACCTTATTAACTCTTCAAACAACTGGGCCTTTGGCCCAATGGTGGCGTGTTGTATTGGGAACCCGAAGGTATCGAGTTCGATCTGGTGGAGTCAGTAGTATTGGTGGGCTCGTTGCATATATATTAAATGTTTTTTATTTATTGGTTGTTAGACCACACCTCGTGATGTCTATCGGCAGTTCTATGGTAACCACATGGCCATGGGCCATGGGCATAGGCGGTGTCCCATGTGTCCCAACCTTGCTCATTCCGTTGTTGGTCTCTTGCTATATCACATAATCGTGGGTTGCGGGTAGGAGGCCACGCGCCCACCCTTCACCTCTACGTCGGTCGTATCACATAATGGAATCGGTGATCAAGGCCTCACTTGACGTTGATGCCTTCATTAGGTGTTGGTCATATAAAGGCCCATAAAACCAACCACCAATTCGGTAAACTATAAATACAATGTGTCGACTATGTTTATTAAGTCCCGCGTTTGATGCAAAGGTAGTGCGTTTATTTTGTTGGAAGGAAGTCAAGTGGTTGATTCCATCGAAGGCTGTTCGATCTGTTCAACTAAAGTTTGGCCTCATCCAGAGTGCCATGTAGCACCCTGGGATTGGGCTAGGTGTTACCCTACAATTATCCCACCTACGATACCTTCCACCCAATAACTATGCACCATGTGCCCTTACGTGATTGTTCCACATGTCTGTTATTAATTGGCCTAACTTGGACAAGTTCATATTGTTGTGTCAGATCCGTACGTTGCCACGTGGTAGTCTGTACACCTACATAGTCAAAATGCAACTTTGATTTTTTGTATGTTTGCTAAAAACTTCAGAACATGATAAATTTCTCATACGGTATTAGATTGAGCTGATTCAAATGTCGTTGGGATCAATGCGACGAGCACTACAACTTGCCATTAGTTTTAGGAGAATTTGAACACTTTAATTTTTGAGAATTTTTCGGTTCCCCTAGATCACTCCTCCCAACTAGAAGCTTTTGGACCACCAAAATTCTATTTTTACTCAACAAGTAAGTGAGGGTACAAATCCCTCACTTTCACAATCTCCATACACCTTGCTTCACTTGGATTAGTACCTTTGAGCCTCACACAAATATACTCTGCGTGAAGTCCTTATTCTTTTTTCAATAATAATGTCTTCCTGCAACTCATTCAAGTATCCACGAGCAAAATATTCTATAGATGGAATTTGATTATTCTCCTCTTGATCAACGATCATAAGAGGCTCATAAAATATCAATTTTTCCACATTCACAACAAAGTAAATTTTCATATAAGGTGGAAAATCTAATTGGAAAACATTATTACCAATATTTTCCAAAATCTTGAAAGGACCATATCTGATTGGTTTGAACTTTTTACCTTCACCTTGCAATTTTTCCTTGGTGATGTACAACCAAACTTGATCTCCCACTTGGAAATCATGATCAACCTGATGCTTAAAATTCCTTTCTTTGTACTTGGCTTGGCTTTTCTCCAGTTTTTCTTATACCCTTTAATGCACTAATTGGATTTATTCAATGAAATTCTTGGCTTTGTCCACATTACTATGTCCATCTATTGAAATATCTTTTCCAAAAATAAAGTCCAAAGAAGACTTTGGAAAATAACCCAAACAATCTTCAAATGAAGCTACTTGTGTAGATGAATTCTTGGCATGATTGTAGGCATGCTCAATGTAATGTAAATGCTCATCCCAAAGCTTAAGATGCTTACCACAATAACCTTGAAGGAGATGCACTATTGTCATGTTCACTACCTCTCTTTAATCATCAGTTTGTGGATGAAATGTTGTGCCCTTCTTTAACTTTGTGTCCATGAGTTCCCATAAACTTGACCAAAACTTCCTGATAAATCGAGAATCTCGATTAGAAACAATAGAAGTGGGTAACCCAAAGTGAACCCATATATTCTTAAGAACATCTGTGTAGTCTGTTCATATGTTACCTATTTCTTACAAGGCATCAACACACATTTTTCTAAATCTATCCACTACAAGATATAAATAATCACACCCTTTTCTAGACATAGGTAGCCCCCTACAAAATCCATAGAAAAAATTTCCCAAGGACGATAAGAGATAGGAAGTGGAGTGTACAAACCCAATTTCCTATTACTTGGCTTACTAGTAGCGCACATAGAAAATCCTCTTACATATCTTGACACAATTTCATTCATACAAGGCCAATAAAAATACCTTTTTAGTTGAGAAACAATATTTCCTACACCAAAGTGACCAACAATAAGAGAAGTATGGGCTTCCCTTATGACATTAACTCTTTCAACTCGTGGAATACATAACTTGCCAAGATGATACAATAACTTGTTATGAACATGATAATCCAATTCTTCAACATGATTTCCTTGACTCAAAGTTGCATAAACATATTTAAAATATTCATCTTGAGGATATTGTTCAATATAAGTTTCATGCATGAAAAATTTATGCTTAAGAATGATAGATGCATTAACTATAGGCCTTGACAATATATCTGCAACTTTGTTGTAAATACCTTTCTTACACCTGATTACCAAATGAAATTGTTGCAGAAATCTCATCCATCCGAAATGTATAACTTGTTGTAGTTTGGTTTGCAATTGAAGATATTTCAAAGGTTGATGGTCAGTATGAATAATCATTTCTTTACCCATCAAATAATGCTTCCACTTCTTCACACTTTGTACCAAAGCGTACAACTCTTTATCATAAGTTGAATAGTGAATTATTGCATTGGAAAAGGTCTCAAAATGATAGCATATCGACTTGCCATGTTTCATCAATATGGCTCCCATAGCATATTCGCTTGCATTGGTTTGAATTTCAAATGGCCACTTGAGATCTAGAAGTGCTAGAGCTGGTGTTGTACTGATTTTCTCTTTGAAAGTATCGAAGGCTCTCTGTTGCTTGCCTCCCCACTGAAAGACCTACTTCACACTTGTCAAAGCATGTAATGGTGCTGCAATAGATGAAAAGTTGGCAATAAACTTTCTCTAATATTGGGTTTCTCCCAAAAAGCTCCTAACTTCTATTACATTATTGGGTTTAGGCCAATTCACAATGACTTCAACTTTGGAGGGATTAATCTACAATTTGCCACCTCCTACAATATGACCTAAGTAAACCAAAGAGTTTTTCCCAAATTCATATTTAGACATCTTCAAATAAAAAGTTTCCTTTTTCAAGACACCTAGAACTTGCTTTACATGTTTGACATGCTCTTCACGAGTCTTACTAAAGATAAAAATATCATCTAAGTAGACTATGACAAAATCATCAAGGAATGGTCGCAATACACCATTCATAACTCTCATGAATATTGTAGGTGCATTACAAATCCCAAAAGGAACTACTAACCATTCAAACAATCTTTGTTTTGTCTTAAAAGCAATTTTCCAAATATCATCTTCAACAATCCTTATCTGATGATAACCACTTCTTAATTCTAACTTAGTAAAATAAAAATAAAAATCCTTTAATTGATCTATAAAATCATCAATGCAAGGAAGAGGATAATCATTATTTACCATTATCTTGTTCAAAGCTCAGAAATCCACACACATGCACCATGTACCATCTTTCTTTGGAACCAAAACAATAGGATACCCACAAGGAGATGTACTAGGTCTAATGACCCCTTTGTCAAGCAACTCTTGGATTTGCTTCTTGATCTTTGCATTCTCCAAGACTGACATTCTATACATGCCAATATTCAAAAGTAGTGCATCCCTCTGAAATTGTATCTCATGTTAGATTCCTCTTTTTGGAGGTAACCCTTCAGGTTCCCGAAACATCTTGTCATAAGTATTAACAAATTCAACCAATTCATGCTTGAGTTTAGAATCATATCTTGATAAAGCTTTAGATTCAACAATATCTTTATCTTTTATCATCAAAAAAAAAAAAAACTTAATAGCATTCACAAGCCTTTTCATTTGTCCTGCACTAACAAGAGATAAGTTCATCTTCTTGAGATGTGCTCTAATGATATATTCTATTCCATCCTTGAAATGATGATACTTGTTCTCACGATGATAAAATATGGCTTTTCGGTCATACAAATATGGACTCCCTAAGACAATCCCACAAATGTGAAGTGGTACAACATCAAGCTCAACCTAATCTAAAAAATTAGCAGTGATGGAAAATTTGAGTTTACATTTTCTTGTCACTTGCAATTTGGCATCATCACATACCCAACCCAAAGGGTAAGGTTTTGCACAATGTATTGTCTCTAAATTAAGTTTCTTGACAATTTATTTGGAAATAAGATTGACTTGAGATCCATTATCAAATAGTGTATCAACCTTTGTATGCTTTTTAATCACCCTGATATGAAAAATATCACTTCTTTCTTTATCATTTTGAGATTCAATAGACTTACTAGAAGAATTAGTAGTTGCGTTAGAAGTTATTCCTTTCATTCCCATGGTTGTGATTTTAGTTTCATCACCTGAATTAGATCCTAGATCTTGTTGAGTTTTAGCAGCAGTCGTTTGTTTCCCCTTGTTATTGAACTTCTTTGGTCTCAATTCTGGATGTAATTTCCAACAATGGTCTTCATTGTGGCCATCTTTAATCATGTTTGTGAGTAAGTATCTCTCCCTCTTTCTTGACTGTAGCATTCAAAAACCTTGTAAATTCTATCATACATTCACAAAAACCATGCTCTAACACCAAATTGATTAAAAAATAAACTTGAAAGTTTTATTGATCAATTTGCAGGTCATTTTATGTCCTTTTAGGCAACAGATTGAAATTGCAAAAGTACACAAAAATAAGTAAAAATGAAGAAAGTTTACAGTAAAAAGAGGACAAAAATGCAGCATAAGACAAGTACAAATTGGTAACGGAGTTCATCCATCTTGGGCTACATCTCTGGGTCCAGCTTCCAATGGTGTCCACTTTATTAAAATGCTCAGATTCTCATTAAATCAAAACACAAGCTTCAACTTGTAGAAATAACACTCCCATGCTATCCAGAATGCTCAAAAACCCCTTTCTAGGCTCTTGCTACACTAAAAAAGGCTCAAAATTAAGCAAAATATACCCTCTTGACCAAATTGTCTACTAAAATACTTTATAATAGCTCCCGACCATGTTAAATGTTCAATGAACTAGGCCTTTGGCCCAATGGTGGCACATTTTATTAGGAACCTGAAGGTCCCAAGTTTGATTCGGCAAAGTTAGTTGTAATGGAGGGTTCATTGCATATAATATATTAAATGTTTCTTTTTCATTAGTCATTGGCTCGCACCCTGTGATGCCTATCAATGGTTCTATTGTAACCACATGGCCATGGGAACGGGTGGTGTGCCACGCACCCCAGCCTTGGTCGTTCTACCCATGGTCTCCCGCGATATCACATAATCGCGGGTCGTGGGTCAGAGGTCATGCGCCCACCCTTGACCTTTATGTCAGTTGTATCACATAATGGAATTGGGGGTTAAGGCCTCACCCGAAACCCCCTCCTCCATTGAGTGTTGGTAATATAAGGGCCCATAAAACCAGAGTTGGGCATGTCAGGCACGTCGGCCGGCCTGGGCCTCCCCAATTAACCACTAATTCAATAAACTATAAATACAACGCTCTGACTATGTTTATTAAGTCTCACGTTTGATGTAACAGTATCACGTTTGTTTTGTTGGCTGGAGGTCATGTGGTTGATTTCGACGGAGGTTGGTTAGTCTATTGAACCAAATTTTGGCCTCATCCAGAATGCCATATGGCGCCCTGGTATTAGGCCATGTGTCACTTTTTGATTGGCCCACCCATGATACCTTTCACCCATTAACTGTGCATCACATGCCCTCACATGATTGGTCCATGTGTATGTTATTAATTGGCCTAGCCTGGAAAATTTTGTACTGTTGTGTCAAAATTGTACACTGCCATGTAGAAATATGTACACCTACATAATTAAACTGCAACTTTGACTTTTTGCATGTTTGCCCAAAACTTCAGAATGCGATAAAGTTCTCATATAGTGTTGGATTGATGTGATTTAAGCATTGTTGGAATCAGCACAATGAGCACTACGAATTAGCATTGGTTTTGGGAGAATATAAACACTTTGATTTTGAGCATTTTCCAGATCCCCTAGATCAATGGGGAAACTAGAGATCTAGGGTTTTGACTGCCTCCACTAAACATTTCCAAAGATAGAATACTACTAAGAAAACTAGAAGGTGGATAGGGAGATGGGAAGCTCAGAAAGATACCTGACAAGGATGGAGGATAAAGTGAGTACCTTGGGAAAACAAGAAAATGTAGTAGAAAAATAAGAGAAAGGGTCTCCAAAGGAGTGCATTCACTACAAGGAGGGAGGGACATGGTGGTGTTGACATATCCCTAAGGATTTAGAGGGAGTAGACCTACACACATCATGATATCAGGAGGAGTGATAGTAGGTGAGGACAATACTACTTGTCATGTTCCCCTCGTGCTATTAGATCATCTGTACCATAAGGTACATAACTCCTCTCCAAAAATGATTGCTTTAACATTTCTAGGTCTGAGGAAAGTAGGGGTGGAGCACACTAGATTTAGAGGTTGTCAAACGAGTCATCAAAATAATATACATCTTCCTTGTACATTTTACTCCTTGTTCATTTTACAACTTATTCAAGGCACCATAACTATTTGACTACGAAATCCTACCCTTATCCACCATAAACACCTCTTAAGTATTAAGGTTAACTTTAACAAAGGTGAAATATTTTTGCAATTCGCTTTATATATATATATATATATATATATATATATATATATATATATATATATATATATATATATATAGATATATAATTTAAATATGTAGACATTTCAATTGATAATCTAATAAGTATTTTTATCATTAAAATTTTTAATTTTAAAAATTAAAATAAATATTAAATATTAATTTATAAACAAAAATAAAAGAGTATCCATATAAATTTATTAAAATTAAATTAGATATCATTTTGGGATTCAACTGCGTTAAGTAAGATCATTCACGTATGACCATTTCCATGAGAGGTAGTCGTAACTGACTAATTTCTCATGATTTTTGAATAGTTCACTTAGCACTCATTGCATCGGGTGATGCTCACAGGGGTGAAGAAGTGGGATTGAAACTAGTGAAATGTGGAGAACGAATCACATAGCATCAATCATCACTTCCGGGGCTTGCACCCGGTAACCAAGACTTCCCAAGAGGTCACCCATCCCAGAACTCCTCTGGCTCAAGCGCGCTTAACTGTGGAGATTTTCCCCACAATCAAGCCCACTTAGCTTGCTACCCCATTTGCAAAACCTTAGCAAGTATTGTGCCTCATGAACCATTCAAGTAGAGATCCCTTGACTCTTTTTGAATTTAAGTATGGGGGTTTTACGCAGTGCATTATATTAGATATCATTTTGGGATTCAACTGCGTTAAGTAAGATCATTCACGTATGACCATTTCCATGAGAGGTAGTCGTAACTGACTAATTTCTCATGATTTTTGAATAGTTCACTTAGCACTCATTGCATCGGGTGATGCTCACAGGGGTGAAGAAGTGGGATTGAAACTAGTGAAATGTGGAGAACGAATCACATAGCATCAATCATCACTTCTGGGGCTTGCACCCAGTAACCAAGACTTCCTAGGAGGTCACCCATCCCAGAACTCCTCTGGCTCAAGCGCGCTTAACTGTGGAGATTTTCCCCACAATCAAGCCCACTTAGCTTGCTACCCCATTTGCAAAACCTTAGCAAGTATTGTGCCTCATGAACCATTCAAGTAGAGATCCCTTGACTCTTTTTGAATTTAAGTATGGGGGTTTTACGCAGTGCATTATATTAGATATCATTTTGGGATTCAACTGCGTTAAGTAAGATCATTCACGTATGACCATTTCCATGAGAGGTAGTCGTAACTGACTAATTTCTCATGATTTTTGAATAGTTCACTTAGCACTCATTGCATCGGGTGATGCTCACAGGGGTGAAGAAGTGGGATTGAAACTAGTGAAATGTGGAGAACGAATCACATAGCATCAATCATCACTTCCGGGGCTTGAATGGTTCATGAGGCACAATACTTGCTAAGGTTTTGCAAATGGGGTAGCAAGCTAAGTGGGCTTGATTGTGGGGAAAATCTCCACAGTTAAGCGCGCTTGAGCCAGAGGAGTTCTGGGATGGGTGACCTCCTGGGAAGTCCTGGTTACCGGGTGCAAGCCCCGGAAGTGATGATTGATGCTATGTGATTCGTTCTCCACATTTCACTAGTTTCAATCCCACTTCTTCACCCCTGTGAGCATCACCCGATGCAATGAGTGCTAAGTGAACTATTCAAAAATCATGAGAAATTAGTCAGTTACGACTACCTCTCATGGAAATGGTCATACGTGAATGATCTTACTTAACGCAGTTGAATCCCAAAATGATATCTAATATAATGCACTGCGTAAAACCCCCATACTTAAATTCAAAAAGAGTCAAGGGATCTCTACTTGAATGGTTCATGAGGCACAATACTTGCTAAGGTTTTGCAAATGGGGTAGCAAGCTAAGTGGGCTTGATTGTGGGGAAAATCTCCACAGTTAAGCGTGCTTGAGCCAGAGGAGTTCTGGGATGGGTGACCTCCTGGGAAGTCCTGGTTACCGGGTGCAAGCCCCGGAAGTGATGATTGATGCTATGTGATTCGTTCTCCACATTTCACTAGTTTCAATCCCACTTCTTCACCCCTGTGAGCATCACCCGATGCAATGAGTGCTAAGTGAACTATTCAAAAATCATGAGAAATTAGTCAGTTACGACTACCTCTCATGGAAATGGTCATACGTGAATGATCTTACTTAACGCAGTTGAATCCCAAAATGATATCTAATATAATGCACTGCGTAAAACCCCCATACTAAAATTAAATTATATAATACTTATACATAATATAGTGTTAGGTAATAGTAATATTGTCATATTTGGAGTCTTTAAATATTAGGTCACTCTTGACTCAAAGTCCACAAAAATCATTATTGCACTAAGCTACAACCTAGTATGGGATAGATGTCAAGAATAAATGTTCAACATCTAAAAAAATTTAATTTGATGCCAATGTTAGCCCTAATTAAAAATAGATATAATTATTATGTATAAACAAAATATAAATTCAACTTTGGTTTTATGGTTTTATGTAAAGTGAAATGGAGTTGGTTTCATAGAATAATGCAAATTGGAGTTTTCTTTGTGAGAAAGGGTGAAATAATTAAAGTAAAATAGTTAATTTAATGTTTGGGGACTCTAGATTTTGAATACAATATTTTTTATATTTTTTTAAATAAAAATACTCATTTTTTTATTGGGCTGAGAGGTGTTCTGTAGCCAGAATGCTAGAGATGCTAATGTAAACATTTTGACTCGGTAAAAGAAAAAAAAATATGGTAGAGATGTGTAACTTAATGTAACGTAATATAATGTAAACATTTTAACTTAATGAAAATAAAATTAAAATAACAAAATAACTAGCATTTGCACCAGATGTTGCAAAGGAAACGCCGTAAGGCATAAATTGAAGAACACAGATACAACAAAAGAATACTTTGATAATTGTCCCGCCTTCCCACTCCTGGACTGTTTAATGATTAGCTTCTGCTGCTTATGAATCTCGGCGCTGATTTCCATTTCTGACTCTGATTTCTTTCTTGAGAGGTAATTCGAATTGGGTATGGGATGTTACACCATACTAATACCAATATGGGAGATTCCAATCACATTCCAAGGCATTTTTTTAAAATGTGGATGTGACAAAAGGTTGTTGTGGAAGGTGTTGTTTGTATATGGGAAATTTCTTGATCATTGTGTATAATCATAATGTTGATAGATAGGTCTACTAAGTGGTTCCAGTTAATGGGGCATTGATTTGAGCGTTCAATATATTTTTATTCTTTATCAAAGTATGCTTTTGTTGTATTTGTGTTCTTCAATTTATGCCTTACGGGGTTCCTTTGCAACATTTGGTGCAAATGCTAGTATAATTCCTTATAATTATTGCTTTTACCATTTATAATTCTTTCATATAGATCTGCTTATATCCAAATTAACACACTTTGTAAATTTTATTTGTACTAATTGAAATTAGTTCACACCTCTCATTAACTTAATTTCACACGTCTCATTAACCTTTTAATTAAATTTTATATGGAGTATGTTGGGTCCCTATAATACTAGTGATTATCCCATTACTATTGTAGTTATACCCATTATTAATATTGTTGTGCCCCTATTGCCCCCATATTGTTATTAATGTGCCCCATAGAATCCCTCTATTGTTATTTTTGTGGCTTTATATTATTATTGTTAGGTCAGCTGGATTATATTGTGACTCCTTAGACTCCTATATATAGAAAGGAGGTTTTGTCATTTGAATCATCCAAGAATTGTTCTTTTATGTAATGTAAAGGAGGTTGCCCCCTCAAAGAGGCTGAATTGTAAGGCATTGATTTATCTTTTCTATCTTTTATTGAGTTGGTTTCATAACATTTGGTATCAGAGCTTTGGATTCTAGGGTTTCGCTGCTCCAAACAGGTCATCGTGGCATTTTCGCTATAACTTATTTTCTGCGACGTTTCAGAATTTGAAAAAAAAACCCATTTGAGAAGAAATTTCGCTGAACCTTGGGTCAGAATTTCAGAGCTTTTAGCCCTATATTTGCGGAGATATGATCTGAGGAAGTTGGTCTTTTGGCAGACCCCTGAATTACATTCCAAACAGGTGACCTGGGGAAAATCGTCATAACTTTCTTTCTGAGAATCATATTGAAATTTTGTAAGAAGGTACAGAAAGAGGACGGACTGTAGTTTTTTTTTTATATATTGTTCAGAGTCAAAGGTCAAAAAAGTGACATGTGGCACTTCATACAAGTTCGCTCTACTGAATTAGTTTATAATCAGGTCACTGCGGGAGATTGTGCATAACTCTTTCTTGGAGAATCCAATTTGGATCAGACTAGTGGCATTGGAAAGAGGACATAGAAGGCTACTACAGATCACAATTTAAGAACTGGATGATTCGAAATTACAGAGATACATCAGATTCAATATCAGGCTTCTACAAAGTGAAAAAAGGTGTGTAGTTTTTTTTAAATTTTTGCGTAAGCTTGGTTTGAAGGAATTCAAAGGGCATAGTAAAACATTATTATCAGTAATTGATGCCCTGAGGAAAGAAAATGAAAACACCTAGTAAGAAACCTGAAAGCTCTAGCATGACTCATGAAGAAGAGGAAGAAATGCAACATGATATATCAAAATTACAAGACCAAGTGCAACAAGTGTCACTTGCACAAAAAGGAACAGAATCTAAGATGGATGGTTTAAAGAAAGATGTAGAAGCTAAGATGGATGGTTTAAAGAAAGGCGTAGAAGCTAAGATGGACGATTTGAAGACAAACATGGAAGAATTGAAGAAGTTGCTACAAGAAAGGGTCACTAATGGTGAAAGGGTAGTAAAGGAAACTCATGATGAGAACAAAAGAAATGTTAATCATGATTCCATAGACTCTAATGTTGGATCGAAGACCCACCATATTCCAAAAATCGATATGAGGAAGTTTGATGGCAAGGATCCCGCAACATGGATATTACAGATGGAGCAATTCTTCGATCTCAATAATGTGCAAAACACACAAAAGGTACGTATGGCAACTTTATATTTGGAACCAAATCAGTTTGTATGGTATCAATGGCTTTGCTCTCGTAAACAATTTATCACTTGGGCAATTTTTACGGAAGAATTGATAGCACATTATGAGGATACAAAAAGCAACACTTTTTTTAGCCAATTGATAAGTCTCAAACAAAAGGGTTCAATAATGGAGCACATTGAGGAGTTCCAAAAATTGAACATAAGGGTAAAAGATATTCCAGAGGAGCATAGGATTGATGTGTTCATAGGGTCTTTAAAGGATAATATCCAACATGATGTTCGCCTTTGGGAACCTGATTCATTAGAGAAGGCATTCAGGTTAGCAAGAAAAATGGAAAGCAAAATTATGGCAACCAGGAAGCATACCACTCACAACTATAAAGACGGAAGTGTTGTTGCCCCTAGTCTTCCACAACCTATAAGGTTGACACCACAACAATTGGAAGAAAAAAGAGCAAAAGGGCTTTGTTACAGTTGTGATAGCAAATACACTAAAGGTCATAAGTGTGCTGAGAAGAAATTATTCTACATAGATTGTGAAGAGGAAGAAGAAAAGGAGCAAGAAAGGTCAAAAGAAGAGGATATACTCCAGGAACAAAGCCTAGATGAAGAAAAAATAAATCCGACCATATCTTGTAATGCATTGGCGGGAATTACCACTCCTCAAACCATCAAGATAGAAGGACAAATCAAGAAGAAAAAGGTAATAGTGTTGATTGATTCAGGAAGCACCCACAATTTTATTCATTGTAAGGTAGCAAAAGAATTGAATTGCTTCCTATATCCAGCACCAGAGTGTCAAGTGATGATTGCAAATGGAGGAACAATAAATTGCTCTGGAAAGTGCCATAATATCAAGCTATCCATGGGAGAATATGTATTGACTAGCCCAATGCTTTCCATTCCAATGGGAGGTGCTGATGTTGTACTAGGAGTCCAATGGCTACAATCCTTGGGTACAATAGCTTTTAATTTTCAAGAACTTTTCATCAAATTTTCTATGGAAGGAAAGGAAGTTGAATTAAGGGGTATTGCAGGGAAACCAGGAAAGATAATCAGCTCTAATGGTATGACAAAGCTTCTAAAAAAGGAGCAAAGAGGTGTAATTGCACAATTATGTTCGCTAGATGTTTCCACATCGGAATCATCTATTTCTCCAGATCTCCAAAAAGTCCTGGACAATCATTCCAAGGTATTTGAGACTCCCAAAGGTCTCCCACCTATGCGTGATCATGATCATGCTATTCATCTGATTCCAGGAAGTGTTCCTCCAAACATCAGGCCGTACAGATATCCCTATGTCCAAAAGAGTGAAATTGAACGTATGGTTGCAGAAATGCTAGAGGCTGGTATAATTCAACCGAGTCAAAGTTCTTTCTCTGCTCCAGTAGTATTGGTGCACAAGAAGGATGGATCATGGCGCATGTGTCCAGATTATAGGGAGCTCAACAAGCTCACTATTAAAGATAAGTTCCCCATTCCTGTCATTGATGAATTACTGGATGAATTGCATGGATCAATTTACTTCACCAAGTTGGATCTTCGTTCAGGATATCATCAAATCAGAATGAAGATTGAAGACATTCCAAAAACAACATTTAGAACTCATGAGGGTCATTATGAATTTTTGGTCATGCCTTTTGGCCTTACCAATGCACCTTCAACATTTCAAGGTTTGATGAATTCAATTTTCAAACCATTCCTTAGAAAATTTGTGTTAGTATTTTTTGATGATATACTAATCTACAGCAAGTCTTGGAAGGATCATGTTGAACATGTTGACAGGGTGCTACAACTATTGGAGGAGAAACAATTATATGCAAAAAGATCCAAATGTTTCTTTGGAGTCCAGGAGGTGGAATATTTGGGTCATATTGTATCTCATGAAGGAGTTAAGGTAGACCCTAGCAAAATTAAAGCCATTAAGGAATGGAAAATCCCCACATCCATAAAGCATCTGCGAGGATTTCTCGGGTTGACAGGGTATTATCGCAAGTTTGTTAAGAATTATGGGAGAATAGCAGCACCTCTAACAACATTATTGAAGAAAGATGCATTTTCATGGACTCCGGAAGCAACAAAGGCCTTTGAACATCTTAAAGAGGCAATGTGCCAAGCACCGGTCTTAGCTACACCGGACTTCACAAAAACCTTTATTGTGGAATGTGATGCTTCAGGAAATGGAATTGGTGCTGTTCTAATGCAAGATGAAAGACCCATTGCTTTTGAAAGTCGTCCAATCAAGGGAAAGTTTTTAAGAAAAGCTATTTATGAGAAGGAAATGTTGGCAATACTCCATGCACTTAAGAAATGGCGACCCTACCTAATGGGAAGACACTTCAAGGTAAAAACGGATCATGATAGCCTTAAATACTTTTTAGAACAAAGATTATCCTCTGAAGAGCAACAAAAGTGGGTCACAAAGATGTTGGGTTATGACTTTGAAATCATCTACAAAAAAGGGAAGCAAAATGTGGTGGCAGATGCACTCTCAAGAAAGGATGAGGATGTGGAAGCATTGTTGTGCGCCATTTCTATTATCCAACCAGATTGGATAAACGAAGCAAGGGAGGAATGGAAGAATGACGAAGAAGTGTGGGCACTTATTCGAAAGTTACAACAAGATTCCAGTACGTCTGATACATTTAGCTGGCAAAATGATTCGTTATGGTACAAAGATCGCTTATACCTCTGTAAGAATTCCCAGCTAAAACAAAAGATTCTTATGGAATTGCACACTTCTCCCTTAGGAGGGCACTCAGGATTTTTAAAAACTTACCACAGGGTTAAGAAGGAATTTTTTTGGGATGGCCTTAAATCAGATATTCAAAAGTTTGTGGCGGAATGTTTGGTTTGCCAACAAAATAAAGTTGAAACAATTAAGACACCGGGTCTATTACAACCTTTATCCATTCCAAGCCAACGTTGGGAGGAGGTTTCAATGGATTTTATCACAGGTTTACCCAAGTCTGAGGGAAAGAGTGTCATCATGGTGGTAGTTGACAGACTTACCAAGTATGCACACTTTTGTGCATTATCACATCCATTTAAAGCCAGTACAGTTTCTACTGCATTTATGGAAACAATTCAAAAGCTACATGGAAACCCAAAGATTATTGTAAGTGACAGAGATCCCATTTTCACTGGAAATTTTTGGACAGAATTATTTTCTTGTCTTGGTACTCAGTTAGCTCATAGCTCATCTTATCATCCTCAATCTGATGGGCAAACTGAGATAGTAAACAAATGTTTGGAAGGATATCTTCGTTGCTTTGTATCTGATAAACAGACACAATGGGTCAAATGGTTGCCTCTGGCTGAATGGTGGTATAACACTTCCTTCCATACAGCAACAAAAATGACCCCATTTATGGCACTTTATGGGTATCAACCACCATCCATCACATCATATTTAAGAGAAAATTCTAAGGTTCAGGCAGTGGAACATCACATCGAACATCAACAACAAGTCCTCCAACTCTTAAAGGATAACCTCGTGTTGGCACAGAATAGAATGAAACAACAGGCAGATCAACATCGCAGTGAAAGAAGTTTTGATGTAGGTGATTGGGTATTCCTACGGCTACAACCATATAAGCAAATGTCCCTCAAGCAAGCTAAGAAGGATAATAAATTATCACCAAAGTATTATGGTCCGTACAAGGTGTTGCAAAAGATTGGTACTATGGCATACAAATTGGAGCTTCCTGCAGCTTCTCGATTGCACCCAGTTTTCCATGTTTCATGTTTAAAGAAGGTTATAGGCGACAAGCTCCCAGTTCAAACAATATTGCCAGAACTTGACGAGGAAGGAAAAATTATATTGGAACCAAAAGCAGTCACAGAAACAAGAACTCGACAGCTACGAAATCGATCAATTTCAGAGTATCTTATCAAGTGGAAGAACTTATCCGCTGAAGATTCCACATGGGAGGATGAGAATTTTATGCAAAAGTATCCAGAACTACTCAAGCGTTGAGGACAACACTTTTTTGAAGGAGAGGGGCATGTTGGGTCCCTATAATACTAGTGATTACCCCATTACTATTGTAGTTATACCCCTTATTAATATTGTTGTGCCCCTATTGCCCCCATATTGTGATTATTGTGATAAAGGCCAAGTGAATGTTATGACACTAATATTTTATTAATATGATTAATATAATTCTAAAATATGTTAGATTTGATTTTAGTATTAATTGATATTAGAATTTAAAATCCAATTATAATAAGAAATTGTTATTAATTTTCTTTTCAATAATATGATTTTAACACATACATAATTGTAATAACAATTGCAATTACATTTACATTTACATCTTTTTTTGTTACAAATTGACATCTTGTATTTGGTCATCCATAACATAGATGTACTCTCCATAAAAATATGGTAAATTCATTTGATACGATTAATTAATTAATTAAATATCACAATGCTTATTTTTATCAACAATCACAATCATATTTACAATTTTTATTTATTCTTAAAAATTGATATTATGTATTTAATAATCTACATTATAGATATTTTCTCAAAAAACTTATATAAATTTATTTAATACAAATAATTAGTTAGATACTATAATAATTAATAACTTGAATGTTATAATTTTCAAATTTATGTTTTATTTAGTTTTAGTAATTTTGTATATTAAATTTATTATATTGTTTATTTTTTTAAACTTTATTCTGACATTTTTAACTTTACTATTTACACGACCACATAATTTTTTTTGAATAAGAATTTGATTAGCCACAACTTTACAATTATATGACGTTGTTTGTCTCGTATGATTTTCTAATTCGCCAGTACCCATCACTTAATAAACTGTTTAATGTTTGGTGACCTGGCTAGTTAGCTGGCGAGATTTTTCACAATGGTTCACTTATTTCTTTTATGCTGGAACTGCACGCGGCTAAAGGCTCACTCCCAAGGTATTGCATGCAGACTACGGTAGCATTCTCATGGCCTCCCATGCCTACTGCCGTTGTCATTAATTCCACAGTTGTCGCCCTGTACATGGCCTGAGCAGGTCGTCCGGCCTTGACACTTCCTCTCGGAATTGCAGCCTCATCAACGGTGTAGCTTACACCTCCTGAGATTAGCTCTTATCTGGAATGGTTTGGTATGACCTCATTTGTTTTGGCAATTTCCCTACGAAGGCCACTTTGAGACGACCCTTAGCCTTCCAGTGCGACTAGATACGACTATGCCAATGTGAATGACAGCCTTACTGGCTTCGAGCTCATGGTCCAGCTGCAGCCAAGACTGCTTCAGGTAGCACTGCCATTTGCAGTTGAATTTATTCGGTTTCTTCTTTTATTTTATTTTATTTTTCTTTTCTTTATTCTTCAAGCTGGTCTTGTTACTAGTGTGACAATCACCTCATTCGTTTTCATGTGGCTTGTAATCTTCGTAGGGATTCTGGTCACCGATTTGGGGTGCGCACCTGCTACAGAGGAGAAGGCGCTCCTCCAAAGCTACGCTATGACAGCAACCAGGTAAGCATCTTTCTGGTTGGAAAAGATTACGGCGCTGTCTCTCATATGGCCTCGGCCCACTTAAGACTATCTGCTCTTTGTTAAATAGCATACTATCGCCATTTGTTTGAAAGTTATCCTTTCTTAAATAAGAGCGCTCCTTTATTTTGTTAGGGGTTTCACTTATGAGCGTTGAGGGCTTAGTTCCCACTAAGTCCTCTGAGCTCCCTGATACACTGCTCTATTTCACTAAGTCCTCTGAGCTCCCTGATACACTGCTCTATTTCATTCCGCTATTTGCGCTTAAAAGTGTAAGGGGTTTTGGCTACAATTTATAAGTTTAACTCCTCAGTTGTATTACAATTATTAGATACAACCAGAGCAGTGTGTGATTATGTTTCGATTTCTTTAATACAATATATATTTAAGTTTTTTTGCACGGATCTGCCATTACTGGTTTATTTATCTGTACTGTATCTGTTAAGTTTTCCCCATATTTGCTGAGTTCTCTGTATTGAAAATAAGGGTTCTCGGCCCTAATGTGGCCCTGGATTCCAACTTGTAAATTGGTTCAAATGAATGATTTTCTGGAAGGTCTGTTGTAGAGATTTTTTGTAATTATGTTTGGGCTTTGGTGAACAATTAACAGAGTCGAGCTTCCAAAACGAAGCTTAAGGGTTTTTCTCTTTTTCTGGTTTTCAATCCTTTTGTGGGTTCCGCTTGCCATTAACGTTTCTAGGATTAATAAATAGTATAATTTGTAAATAGTATAATTTGTCAGTGGCATCCGCCAACAACGTTTACTTCCTTTTACAATACCACGTTTACTTCCTTTTACAATACCTTTAGTAAAAACAGTGGGCCGTGTGACCTTTTAATTTTTTAATGCGAGCTGTGTACCTGTGGTATTCCAACTAAAATCAGAACATCACCTAATATAGTGTTTTTTCTATCTCCTTGAAGAAGGTATGTTTTCCTTCATGTTACCGTTAAACTTATCTTGACTACTGATTCTCCGAAATCGACAAATAATTATGTCAAATAAATGACTGCACCTATGTCGATTTAATTTTTTCCTTCATATTACTCAGCTTATGTTGATTGATGATTCTCGGCAATCGACAAATAATTATGTTAAATAATTGACTATATTTATATTTGTCGCTCTGATTTTTTAATATTCAAAAAATCAACCATCAACCAAAAAAATACCTGACATAATACCATCATGGCCTAATATCATCATTGCCGTACAAATTTTAGAAATTATCTATGCAAATTGGATATGAGATGAATATAACTCGGATA
Source organism: Pinus tabuliformis (assembly GCA_031772625.1). Classification (NCBI taxonomy): domain Eukaryota; kingdom Viridiplantae; phylum Streptophyta; class Pinopsida; order Pinales; family Pinaceae; genus Pinus; species Pinus tabuliformis. The sequence continues at coordinate 1,779,102,113 of CM062816.1, read as the reverse complement.
TCTTAATCACTTCAATATATCAAAGCCGCATCCTAGGTAGAGATGTGCCGAAGCATAATCTTGGTTACAACTTCTCATGATATTTCCCACTCATTGCATAATGAACTAATGTTGGATTGGGATTGAACTATAATAATGAAGCTTTAAGAGGGATTGAACTATAATAATGAAGCTTTAAGATTAGGAATTGTTTTGTTGCAAAAACACTGATTTGAAAGATAAATCTTTATTGTAATGTTAATTAATTTGGATATTTCTTATTATTATTAAATTATAATGATAATAATAATAATTATCTTTCATACCTACATAATTTTAGTAGATAATAATACTTAATTTATTGTGATAAAGGCCAAGTGAATGTTATGACACTAATATTTTATTAATATGATTAATATAATTCTAAAATATGTTAGAATTTGATTTTATTATTAATTGATATTAGAATTTAAAATCCAATTATAATAAGAAATTGTTATTAATTTTCTTTTCAATAATATGATTTTAACACATACATAATTGTAATAGCAAATGCAATTACATTTACATTTACATCTTTTTTTTGTTACAAATTGACATCTTGTATTTGGTTATCCATATCATAGTTAGATGTACTCTTGATAAAAATATGGTGAATTCATTTGATACGATTAATTAATTAATTAAATATCACAATGCTTATTTTTATCAACAATCACAATCATATTTACAATTTTTATTTATTCTTAAAAATTGGTATCTTGTATTTAGTAATCTACACTATAGATATTTTCTCAAAAAACTTATATAAATTTATTTAATACAAGTAATTAGTTAGATACTATAATAGTTAATAAGTTGAATGTTATAATTTTCAAATTTATGTTTTATTTACTTTGAGTAATTTTGTATATTAAATTTATTATATTATTGATTTTTTTAAACTTTACTCCACCCTTTTTAATGTTACTATTTACACGGTCACATAATTTTTTTTCCTGTAATAAGTATTTGATTAGTACAGATGTCTATCTCATATGATTTTCTGATTCGATAGTACCCATCACTTAATAAACTATTTAATGTTTGGTGACCTGGATAGTTAGCGGGCGGGATTTTTCACGATGGTTAATTGATTTTTTTATGTTGGAACTCCACGCAAGGTATTGCATGCGGATCGCGGTGGCCTTCACATGGCCTCCCATGCCTACTGCCGCTGTCATTAATTCCACAGCTCCCGCCTTGTACATGGCCTGAGCAGGTCGTCCGGCCCTGACACTTCCTCTCGGAATTGCAACCTCATCAACGGTGTAGCTTACACCTCTTGAGATTAGCTCTTATCCAGAATGGTTTGGTATGACCTCATTTGTTTTGGCAATTCCCCTACGGAGGCCGCTCTGAGACGGCCCTTCCTTAGCCTTCCAGTGCAACTAGATACGACTATACCAGTGTGAATGATAGCCTTACTGGCTTCGAGCTCATGGTCCAGCTGCAGCCAAGACTGCTTCAAGTAGCACTGCCATTTGCAGTTGAATTTATTCGGTTTCTTCTTTTATTTTATTTTATTTTCTTTTCTTTATTCTTCAAGCTCGTCTCGTTACTAGTGTGACAATCACCTCATTCGTTTTCATGTGGCTTGTAATCTTCGCAGGGATTCTGGTCACCGGTTTGGGGTTCGCACCTGCTACAGAGGAGAAGGCGCTCCTCCAAAGCTACGCTACGACAGCAGTCGGGTAAGCATCCTTCTGGTTGGAAAAGATTACGGCCCTGTCTGTCATATGGCCTCGACCCACTTCGGACTATCTGCTCTTCGTTAAATGGCATACTATCGCCGTTTGTTTGAAAGTTCTCCTTTGTTAAATAAGAGCGCTCCTTTGTTTTCTTAAGGGTTTCACTTATGAGTGTTGAGGGCTTAGTTCCCACTAAGACCTCTGAGCTCCCTGATACACTGCTCTATTTCATTCCACTATTTGCGCTTAAAAGTGTAAGGGGTTTTGGCTACAGTTTATAAGTTTAACTCCTTGGTTGTATTACAGTTATTCGATACAACCAAAACAGTGTGATTATGTTTCGATTTCTTTAATACAATACATATTTAAGTTTTTTGCATGGATCTTCCATTACTTGTTTATTTATCTGTACTGTTTCTGTTCAGTTTTCCCTATATTTGTTGAGTTCTCTGTATCGAAAATGAGGGTTCTCGGCCCTGATGTGGCCCTAGATTCCAACTTGTAAATTGGTTCAAATGAATGATTTTCTGGAAGGTCTGTTGTAGAGATTTCTTGTAATTACGTTTGGGCTTTGGTGAACAATTAACAGAGTCACGCTTCCAAAACGAAGCTTAAGGGTTTTTCTCATTTTCTAGTTTTCAATCCTTCTATGGGTTCCGCTCTCCATTTGCGTTTCCAGGATTGCCATTTGTTTGAAAGTTCTCCTTTGTTAAATAAGAGCGCTCCTTTGTTTTCTTAGGGGTTTCACTTATGAGCGTTGAGGGCTTAGTTCCCACTAAGTCCTCTGAGCTCCCTGATACACTGCTCTATTTCATTCCGCTATTTGCGCTTAAAAGTGTAAGGGGTTTTGGCTACAGTTTATAAGTTTAACTCCTCGGTTGTATTACAGTTATTCGACACAACCAGAATAGTGTGATTATGTTTCGATTTCTTTAATACAATACATATTTAAGTTTTTTGCATGGATCTTCCATTACTTGTTTATTTATCTGTACTGTATCTGTTCAGTTTTCCCTATATTTGTTGAGTTCTCTGTATCGAAAATGAGGGTTCTCGGCAATGCCGCCTTAATGGCGTTGCAGAGGTGTCAGGTTGTCTCGAACTCAGCAGACGCATCAACGGTGACGATCTAAGCCTTACCATCGCACGGTGGTCATTGCTCCAGGGAACTTTTCAGGTTCGATGCAAGGGTTTGGAACTCATTTGCTACTCAAGGTTTCTGTGTTCTCTTGGGATACCTCTGTTCTGGTGGAAAGCTGCCCGATCTGCAACCTTAAGGTTTTCCTCTCATCGCATGATGTAGGGAAGGTCTAATGATTCTCTCCCATGGGGGCTTAGTCTACTCGCCCTCTTGCTAGGTGAAATTTGTAAATAATCTGGTCGTTCTCTTTTTCCTTTTGTGGTTTTATTTATTTTTTCACCTGCGTTGTTATTCTGTTTATAGAATTCCCTCCTTGTCTACACTGACTCGGGTATCTCTACAGGTACGGCAAGTCACCCATAGTATATTTAGCAGTAGACTGTTTCCCACCAATTAAGGCCACTGACATATACTGTGGTTTACGTATTTGGAAAAGCAAAAACACTAACAGAACCATCCAGATTTTTCTAATGAATAGAACTCTATTTTTAGCATTTCCAGTACAACAATAAATTAACTTTTAAAAACAGAGATTACCATAAGTTCTACTTACCTGTATTCCAGAGCACTCAAATCTTCTTACATACAGGCTTTGTCACTTAACAATGTTCCTCATGGAAATTTATATATAAAAACAAACTTAATCACAATAATGAAATATTAGGCTTAAAAAGGATTTTTGAACATAATAAAACTACACTTAAAAAGGCCTTTAAACAAATAATTTTTTTTCTATATAATTAACAAGGGAACATGGAAATTTCAGATTAAGGTGTTTATATAATCTTAAAATTCAAGAAACAAATCCAGGATACTGGTTGATTTTAGTCTCACATATTTCATGTTGGTCATCCAAAAATAAATATATCCTTATAAAAAGAAGGGAGCACAACACCGAGTTTGATTATTGTTCCCTTCATACACCGAGTTTGATTATTGTTCCCTTAATACCTTGTATACCTGCAGGTTATCTTTACAAATTCACCATAGTATAAGTTAGATGTAAGCTAAAAAATTTAGCTTGACAAAAAAAAAAACTAGTTGGTGCAGGACAGAGTGGCAACGAGAGGCCAAGATTGACCGCGGTGTTCATGACCTGGTTATTCTGACGCGCAGGAGAGAGCGGCAGCGAGAGGCCAAGATTGACTGCGGTGAAAGTGGTCATGACTTGGTTACTCTGACGTGCAGGAGAGAGCGGCAGCGAGAGGCCAAGATTGACCGCAGTGAAAGTGGTCATGACCTGGTTATTCTGACATGCAGGAGAGAGCGGCAACGAGAGGCCAAGATTGACCGCGGTGATTGTTCTTAATCTCCCCCGATGATGACAATCTGTAGAGAAACACATTCAATTCAACGAGGGATCGAATCTGTAGAGAAACACATTCAATTCAACGAGGGATCGAATCGCGCTAGCAGTATTGAGAAATAGAATGACAAAGACAAGTAAAACGAGTGCCCTGTGCTGTCTGTTTGTATCAGCCGTTTCCATTGGGTTCTTCATAGAAGGATTTGGGAAAATATTGGCGTTCCAATGCAATTTCCACAAGTAGCTGAGATTTCAAAATGAGAACAATCTTTGAGTTGCAGGAACCGAGAAGCTTCTCCGTGGACGGAACACGCTTCTTCATTAACCATTTTTCTGTTATTCATAACTTATTTCAGTTTTGGATCAACGATCAAACTTTGTTCAATCGTCTAACACCACAAATCCACGGTGAACAATAGGACACGACGGCGGCTGGGGCAATTCATTTCAAAGGGAAACACCTTATGGCGTAAAAATAACCCTATACAAATTAATAATAAAAAAAAACAAATGACCCATGGTATTGACCCATGGTATTCATGTGGAATATAACCTATTTAAAGGGGAAATTAAACTAGCCTAGATCCATCTTAGTTTGATGTTATATTTAGATACATAATTAGTTGTAGAAAATGATGGGGTTGAATCCATGTAGCCTGTAAAGATAAAACATTTTTATGGATATGCAATTGCACTTGCCATTTGTATATTTTGTTTTTATCGTTGAATGGATGAATACATAATGTGTATGTATGTGTAGAAGCTTTAGATCTTCCTCGAGGCTATTGGGTGATTCAAGAAGGTGTTTTTAAAAAGTGTAAGGTTAAACAAGATTGTACAAATTACCAAACAATAGGTGCTTCTTGGTTCTAATGACTTCTTTAATAATCACTTTAATATAATACTTGTAATATATTCTTTTAATTTAAGTGTAATAATGTGCCATAGAAATAGAGCTATGATAAATCGAGGATGGTAAGTTTAGAAATGAATAAGCTTAACTATGAAATCCAGTTGGGGCGAGGAGAGGAGTTGGGAGAAATATTAGGTAAAATGTAATTATTAAATTTTATCTAATACTATAATATTATATTTTACCCAATATTTCCCCCTCAACTCGTCCACTTTTTATAGTAATTTTTCTTTATATTTGAAGTTTAAAAGTAAACAAACTCAACTATAAAATTAGCAAGGGTGAGGGGAAATATTGAGTAAAATGTAATATTTAAGTTGGGGGTGATGGGAAATATTAGGTAAAATGTAATAATATTACATTTTAATTAGTGATTCCCCACCCGTGGCTTTTTACTGGGTGGGAGCAGTAATAAATATTGAGAAAAATAGAGTAGTATAATATTATATTATATCCAAGATTTCCTCTCACCCAATCCACTTTTTATTAAATTTTTTCTTTATATTTGAGGTTTATAAGTAAACCCAACTCCTATGTAAACATTTGATCTCAATATGGTAGAGATGTTGTAATGTTTAAAAATTTGACTATGTCAAAATAAATAAAAATAAAACTAATAAAATAAAAAAATCACATTTCTTGAGATGCAAACCTCTTTTAAAGTGGAAAGAGATTTGATCTCTCGGTTCTTGGTAGATCCGGAGTTAAGATGGATCTAGGTTGGTTATATATTAATCATAAATATTCCATCATTATAAAAATACTCAATATTATATTTATATTTAATGTGAAATTATTATTATAAATATCTATTTTTTTACTTAATTTAAATATAATATTAGACTTTTGTGATCCATATTGATAATAGTATTGTCTTTCAGATGAATCACATTCTTGATTATGAGATATAATCAAGAATGTGATTAATCCGAAAGACAATACTAATATTTATTCCTATTTATAAACAAAAATTGTATTAGATTTATAGAAACAAAGTATATGGAAACCTCCACCAAAAACTAATGATGTGATTTATCTAAAGACATTCTCAATAATATATATTTAAAAAAAAATATTGTTTAATTTATGTTTTTTTTAATTGTATATTGAATTAGTAGGTTTGTGAATTTAATTAATCATAATTAATAAAAATCAATTACAGTAAACTATAATCAATATAACTATCATGTTCTAGAAATTATATAACCATAGTTAACTATAGTCAATATGGACATCATGTTTTGGAAATTATATATATAATCAACTATAGTCAATATGGACATGAATTTTAAAAAAAGTTTAGAACCATAGCCAACTATATTCGGCATAGGCATCATGTTTTGGAAATTATATGTACATTAGTCAACCACAGTCAACAATAGTCAGCATAGTCATAGTCAACCATCGTGAACCATTGTCAAACAAAATCAATCACACTCAACAAAAATAAACTAAAGTCAACATGTGAATCATGCTTTGTAAATTATATGTACATCAGTCAACAAAAGTCAACCATAGTTAACAAGTTTCAACCATTGTCCATTATAGTCAACATGAGCATCTTGTTTTGGAAATTATATGTAAGCAAAGTTAAAAAAATTAACCATACTAAACCATATAAAACAAAAATGAACTATAGTAGTCAATTATGGTTAAGATAGGAATCATGCTTTTGTAAATTATATGTACATAAACCATAGTCAACAAATAGTGCTAAAAAAATCAATTGTAGTTAACTAAAATTAATATGGACATCAACCATAGTAAAAAAAAGTCAATTGTAGTGAATAAAAGTCAGCATGAGTTCAACAAATGTCAACTATAATCAATAGACTCAACTATAGTCAAGATGGGCATCATGTTTTGGAAATTAAATGTGCATGAATAAAAAATAGTTAAAAAAATCAACCATAGAGAATAAAAGTTAACCATAATAGTCAACTATAGTTAACATGGACATTGTGTTTTGCAAATTATATATACATTAGTCAACCATAATCAACTATATCACCATATAACTAACAAAAAAAATTTAAAAATTTGAGTAACTAAAAACATAATCACAACATGATAAATAATAAATTACATTATGATGTCATAAACAATAAACAATGTTCATAATCACAACATGATAAAAATAAATTACATTATGATGTGGCAAACACAATAAACAATAGTTAGTTTAATTTTTATTAATATAAGATATTCTTCTTTCTTATTATGAAAGCAACCGATGCAACACACCAGGGGTTGGGAAATTTTCTGAATATTAGCAACATGATCAGATGATCTGAAAGGAAGAAGCATAAAAGGCATGTTGTCTGATGTGAGAAAATCTATAAAACGAGTTCTATTTAACCAAATCCGATTCAGAGAAAAACCACATAACAAGTTCTATTTAAGGAAAATCTGATTACGAAAAACATTTAAACCTGCACAACAGGAATGTAAACTGTGAGGGTAAAGCGTACGTGTTTTCTAATTAGTGGCCAATAACATATTCAATCATCTATCTCGTATACAGCAACTAATTAAACGAAGCGACTTCTTTGCAGTTAGCGCTTGTAGCCCAGTGGATAGGGCGTCTATTTCACAAGCAAAAAGTCGTAGGTTCGACCCTTACCTGGCGTGTTTTAGTTACATCTGTTGTCACCCAGTTTAGCTTTTGATTGATTAACATAAATTTTTAAAAATAAAAATTTGTTTAATTTTCTTATAAAAAAGAAATATAATGATTTCCCAGTTTAGCTTTTGATTGATTAATATAAATTTTTAAAATAAAAAATTATTTTATTTTTTTATAAAAAAAATTATTGATTTCTGAAAACAGTTGAAAGTGGAACTGTTTCTTATCTTCTCCATTCTTTCTGCTCTTCCTTCTCAATTTATTTCTATAGTTGAATTTCAAAACACTCATCTCACTAACTTATTTTCGCAATTTCAACCCAAAAAATAAAAAATAATGGCAAATTTTTAATTGTATTTGACGAGAAAATCACTCGGTGACTAACAATCTATCCATCAAATTCCATCCTGCTTCTTAGTAACAGAGCCAAGGCAATTTGGTTTCCTATTTGTCTACATAACCCTCGTTGTTGGAAACAAATATAGAAAAAACACAATAATTGAGACTCATAAATAATATGAGCTGTGGCTTTTCTTTATTGATCAGACAAATTTGATTGTTACAATGCTTGATTCAACTTGATCACAATGAACCAGGTAAGACCTATTTATACTTTTTGGACTAGTTACTCGCCCAAAATAACTCAACATGCATACATTCTAAATTTGATTTTTCCCGATTATATTTGAATAGTTATTATTATCACACTGGATGAAAAACTCGTATGAGAGAGCTCTGCAACTCCAACCCTAATGGCGGCAAAGCAGTGAAAACCTAAGGAAGTCGGGCCGAAAGTGTGGACAACCGACGCAGTCCAGTCCAGCAGAACTGTCAGCGGCAAAGCAGAAAAGGAATGATAGAAAATGTCAGGAGGGGAGAGATCCCCTCCTACCGAGAAGTAGCGGTAGGAGACGGACAGAGCAACCAGGAGTTAGAGGAATAGAAGAGCACGGGGCCAGTGCTAGGCGCGACCTGGGAATCAGGCCGCAGAGGAAAGTGCCTGCCATGTACAACCGAGGAACCCAGATATGTGATCCCAGCAAACAAGCTGGAAAAGTACAGAAGTTACATGAGGGACCATGCCCTTATCTGCAAATTTGTCGGAGTTTGGCCGTCAGAAAGGGACCTCACCAAGTGGATACAGCAGAAATGACAGCCTCAAGGCGACATCGAGCTCAAGTTGGGAGCGAAAGGCTTCTTTACGGTAATCTTCTTTAACCTGAAAGATAGAGAACAGGTTTTTGATAATGGCCCATATTTTTATAATAATGCCGGTCTGTTCTTGCGTTTCTAGGAAGACTGCTATAACCCAGACAAAGAAACCTTTCTGGCTGCCCCTGTCTGGGTCCGCCTATTTGAGCTTCCTACTGACTTCTGGGACCCGGATATCCTGGAAGGAATAGGCAACTCAATCGGAGGCTTCGTTAAAATAGCATATACTACAAAGAAAGGTAGATACACCTCGTATGCCAGGATCTGTGTCTACATGAACCTAGCAAACCCCATACCCGACACGATAGATCTCGAATACCATGAAGAGATCTGGCAGCAAAGCATAGACTATGAACATATTCCGTTCAGGTGTCGTAGATGCCATACCCATGGCCACCTAGCAAAGGAATGCCCACTAACCCGAGAGGAAGAGGAAATCAGAGGGTCCCAAAGGAACAAGAGAGAGTCGGATCAGGAGGAATTCCAAGAGGTGAGAAACAAAAAGAAAGCCAACAAGGAACCCCCCCACAGAGATAGAAAAGGCAAACAACCTGACACAGAGAAACCAAACAGTTTCACTATACTACAGGTAGAAGAGGATGAGGAAGACCAGCAAATGGACCATCAGGAGGACAAAGGCTCAGACTACAGTGAAACTAGTGAAAGAATCCTAGCCAAAAGAAAGGCCCTGAGTGAGAAATAAGAACAGGAGAAGGAAACAGAGGAACAAATGGATCAGATGGAGACAGACCAAGAATCTAGTAGGGAGGACCTAAGCCAGGAAGAGGAAGTGTTGGAAAAGCTGTTGCACGAATGGAAGTACCTGGATGAGAGATTCATCCCTGAAACTCAAAAGAAGCTGTATACTGAAACCTTCCAGAAATACAAAGCCAAATTAGAAAAAGGCAAAGCTCCAACATCAGAAAACCAAGAGACTCAAAAAGAAACCAGATCAGATCAGACTAGTCAAACTAAATGGGGGAAAAAAAGAGGAAGAAGAAACATCAAGGACACCATACAACTCATGGGAGAAACCTTAGTCAACACCGGAAAAGTAGTCCCGCTATCAACGGTGTTCCAAACCCTCTCTCAAGTTAACCAATGATTTTGACCTCATGGAATATCAGAGGCTTAAATAGCAAAGGTAAACAGAGACATCTGGCAGCAAGACTCAAACAAGACAAACCTCAGATCATGCTTCTCCAAGAAACCAAAATCTCAGGACAGAAAATGGAGGAAATCCTAAATAAAATAAAACCAAGATATGATCATGTTACTATAGACCCCAAAGGCAGTGCAGGAGGAATAGCTATCCTCTGGAACCCAGCTGAAGTTCTTGCTGATTGGTGGATAGGAATGCCAAGAATCCTTACAGGGTGATTCAGACTAATAGGACAAAGTGAATGGGTTGCAATCTCAGTTGTCTATGGACCACACACCCTGGCAGACAAAGACATGTTCCTCACTCAGCTGACTAAGCTCCGAAGTTTACACCAGGAACAGAGATGGATCCTGGCTGGAGACTTCAACTTAATAGCTTCTCGAGAAGAGAAAAAAGGTGGAATAAGCAGGGAAGGCACAGAAATGGAAAGATTCAGAGAAGTGCAGACAGAATTAAGAGTAGTGGATATCCCAACCATCAACGGAAAATTCACATGGAACAATAGAAGAGGTGGCTCCAAGCAGATTGCTTCAAGGCTGGACAGATTCCTCATCTCAGAACACATCATTGAGCTGGACATCTTCTATGAAGCCTTTATCCTACCCTCAGCAGGGTCGGATCACTGGCCAATAAAGTTGGAGATAGCCTTAAATAATCAGAGCAAAAGGAGACCCTTCCGGTTCGAGTCCTTTTGGCTCCGAGCCCCTGACTTCCTAGACAAAGTAAGAGGCTGGTGGCAGGACAGCAAGAGTGGAAAAGAAGGCCTCAGTAAAATGCGCTCATTTCAGCAAAGGCTCAAAGAAATCAAAAGCAAAATTAAAAAGTGGAACAAGGAAGAATTTGGTAATATCCAGCAGGAGCAAGGCAAACTCCAAGTCAGAATGAAAAGCATACAGCAGCAAATCATCTTGGAAGGACGGAGTCAGGCTCTGGCAGAGGAGGAAGGTAGAGTAATCACCCAATTAGAGGAAAGGAGAAAACAGGAGGAACTACTGTGGAAACAAAAATCCCGAATTCAATGGCTCAAAGAAGGCGACAAAAACTCCAAATTCTTCCACAAAGCCATGATAAATCACCGACAACACAATAGAATTTTCTCCTTGAAAGACAAGGAAGGAAACAGAGTGACTCAGAAAGATGAAATTGAACATCTTTTGGTGGAGCATTTCAAAGATATTCTCTCAAAACCTAATATCAACAGAGCTGAGGACATAGCCAAAATCAGCCTCCATATTCCAAAGAAAGTCACCAGAGATCAAAACCTGGCCCTCCTTCGGATAATCTCCAAGGATGAACTGGAGGAAGCAATAAACAAAATGGCTAAAAATAAGGCCCCAGGACCTGATGGATTCACCATTGAATTTTATCAAGCCACTTGGAGCTTCATGGGAAATGATCTTCTTGATCTAGTGGAGGAATCCAGATGCTCCAAACGCATGCACCAAGGTCTGAACGCCACCTTCCTGGCGTTAATTCCAAAGTCTGGCTGCTCTGATGAACCGCAGGGTTTCAGGCCCATCTCCCTATGTAATGTGGTTTACAAAATCCTTGCAACTATCATAGTCAACAGGCTTAAGCCTATCCTGCCGGAACTCATTGCCCCTGAGCAAACTGGCTTTGTCCAAGGAAGGCAGATCACCGACGGCATCATAGTTGCCCAGGAAGTGATCCACTCCCTGAAAAGCTCCCGAGCTCCAGGCATGCTTATCAAATTAGATCTAGCCAAGGCGTTTGACAGGCTCAGCTGGCTCTATCTGGAAGGTATCCTAAAAGCTTATGGATTTGATCAGCGATGGATAAAATGGATCCTGTCTATGGTTAGCTCCCCCGTCATGTCAATTCTCCTAAATGGCTCCCCCTCTGAAGCTTTCACTCCTTCCCGTGGGCTAAGGCAAGGCGACCCCCTGTCTCCTTTCCTCTTCATCCTGGCTGCAGACGGCCTCGGCAGATTGGTTAAGGCTCAGGTTTCCAAGGAATAGATAAAAGGCCTCCACATCTGCGGCGAAGACATTCCAGTCTCCCACCAGCAATTTGTGGATGACGTAATGCTCTACAGTCAGGCCACCCTAAAGGAGGCCCAAAGAATTATCAAATCCCTATCTCAATTTAGCAGAGCCTCCGAGATGGAAATTAACAAAGATAAATCGGAAGTGTTCTTCTTTAACACCTCCTTGGCAGTCCAAAGGTTCCTGGCTCGTACTCTAGGCTTCAACAGGGGTTCCTTCCCTTCTAAATACCTAGGTATCATGCTACATGAGCACCAATTCCGGTCGGCCAACTGGAATCTGCTAATCAAGAAAATCAGAAATAAAATGGAGAACTGGACCCACCGCTCTTTAAACGCCCCAAGTCGGGTCACCTTATTGAAATCTGTTCTGCAGGCCATCCCAAATTACCAGCTCTCATGCCAAGCAATTCCTAAGGCTGCAAGCCAAAAACTGGTATCCCTGTTCAAAAATTTCCTCTGGCAAGGGACAAGCAAAACTAGAAAGTGGGCCCTCATCTCATGGGAGTGGCTCTGCCGGCACCCTAAAGATGGCGGTCTTGGACTTCGCGACCCCTTCGTCCTCAATCAAGTAATGGGAGCGAAGCTATGGTGGCGGTGGCTTCAGGGGGGCCCTGACCTATGGAAGAAACTATGGGAAAGAAAATACGATGAAACAGGGGAAATTGAAGACAAATTGAGAAGCACGACAGAAACCAGAGGTTTTGCAATATGGAACCTGGCTAGAGGAAATAAGGATCTGATAAGGGAGCACAGTTTCTGGGAAATCCGGGAAGGAGACAAAGCCAGATTCTGGGAAGAATCCTGGCAGCAAAGAGACTGTCTCAATCAAAAAGACAACCTCCAAGCCATCCTTACCTTCTCGTCCTAGGCAGGGGCTTCAACTGTCGGCAACTTCTGGAAGCCTGACGAGGCAGGATACTGGCGAAATTGGAAATTTAAAGAAGACTGGGTAGGAGCACCAGAAACCGACAGATGGCAGGATTACTATACTGAGATGGCTTCTCGGAAAATAGCAAAGAAAACAGGGCCTGACATTCTCAGGTGGGGCAAACGCATACTAGGAAATTTCACTACAGCAGAAGCATACCATCTCCATAGCAACATCATCCAACATCTGGAAACCAATCAATGGAAAAATCTCTGGGCAATTAAGCATTGGCCTAAAATTTCCTTCTTCCTTTGGACCGTTCTTCACGGTAGAGTACTCACCTGGGACCAAATTCTGAGGAAAGGAAGCCAAGGCCCGTCCCACTGCGCCCTTTGCCTCTCCCAAGAGGAAACCTTGGAGCATTTGCTGAACCGTTGCTCCCTCAGCTCCTCCCTGTGGAACAACCACCACATATTGTTTGAGCGGCAGCACCGTAACCAGCAAAGTATCGTAAGCACAATCATCAATTGGCCAAATAAGCCTTACCTGAACCCGGTCGTTAACCGTGCCTGGATCCTCTCCGCCGGATTCCTCCTCTGGAATATCTGGAAAGCCCGGAATGGGGCCATTTTCAAAGCGGAAACCAGAACTTCTGCAGCCATCTGGGAGCAAGTCATCAGAAACCTCCGGGAAACAATCCTTTCGGAATGCTGGAAGGACGAGGACTGGAAACTCTCGAACACGGAAGAAACTATCCTGGAAAAATTAGAGGTCAGACAGAGTATGGTAAACAACGGGGATTCTCGAGCAGATAAGGCCAAAGAGGTAACTGAAAGCACCCCGTACAGATGCCCTCCACATGGATTCACAAAATTAAATTTCGACGGAGCTGCAAAGCACAACCCTGGTGAGGCCGGCATTGGCGGAGTTTTCAGAGACGTAGAGGGAAACACTCTCAGAACTTTTGCGATGGACTGTGGGGAAGCTTCGAACAATGAAGCAGAGCTGCACGCCTTGAAACGAGGACTAATAATAGCTCTCCGGGCAAACTTTAAACGACTCCAAATCGAAGGCGACTCAAAGCTGGTAATTGATGTGGTCAGGAAGCTCCAGCAGCAAATCCCAGTGGAAAGAACCAGCAAAAGCTGGTGAACCGCTTGGCTGGTAAGCGAAATCGGGAAGTTCATTCCAAAAATTGACTATCTCCTCCCAACTCACACCAGGCGCGCAGGTAATAAGCCAGTAGATTGGCTCACGAATTGGGGCTGCCGGAACAGAGGAAAGGAAATTGATAGCGAGGGTCTGCCTCATCTGCATCAGGAGGAGAAAAACCAACTCCAGCATCTACTAGACGAGGATGTAGGAAGGAAAAGCATGGGAAAAACAAATGGCCAAGATCAAGCGGCACGCATATATCTTTGATGGTTCTATGGTTAAATCACTAAACCCTAACATCTTTGCATTATCTTAGAATCCATGTAGCACAAAATATATTTGCATCATTATCATATTTTAATTCGTTAGAATAGTATAAATTTAATTATTCAACATGTTAGACCTGTTGTTCTTCACAACAATCATCATACCAAAATTACAAAGCAATCTGAACCCAAGTCCGAAGCATTTCATGGAGATACAATGGTTGATGGATGGGGACATATCTGATAATGTTGAGAAAATGAATAATTGAAAATATTGTATTTAGTTGCCTATGATATAATCAAAATTGTAAAATGTTGAACAGAGTAATTTGGGATCTTGTCTTATTTTCAAACAATGTTATCAGAAGTGGACTAGTTATCGAATTAGTAGACTTTTCGGATCGGGAATCCATCAGCACCAGATGCAAAATGGTAAAAAAAAACAAGACCAAAAAACTGGTTTACGAAAAACACGTAAAATATTCAAATTTTAAAGAAAACCACATATATACATGTGCATCCATATCAATCCAAACCATTTATACATAAATAAGCAAAATTTCTCATTTATAGAACATGTAAAGGTGTGCACATAACCAAAATAACATGAAGTGCAATTCATATTTGAACCAAATATACATATAAAAAAAGACCTAGATGGTCTTTAGTATACAAAAAAAATCATGCTACAACAAATATCTACATATCATCAAAAATTTTGCCTATATTGAGATCTTTGTCATCAATATCACCCTCTAAGCATTAAAATAAGATAAAAAAATATTAGCATGTCAATTGAATATTTTGTTTGAGTGATGAGTACATTTTTAGTAGAATCATGATAGAGGAGTTTAATAAACAATGCCACTAACATCAAGGTACATAGAGGGATTGGTGCTCTTGATTAAATGTTAGTTCGATACCCTCATACATGACAAAATGCATTGCAATCCCCCCAATCTTGAAATCATGAAAAACTGTGAAGTCTGTTGGATTTTGACTCATATCTAAAATCTTATTTTCTCCATATGAAATCCATTGAGGTTGGAACCACTCTCAAACATCTTGAGTTATTTCATGGTAATCTTAAAAATTTAAGTAAAATGGTGAAAATGAAAGATAATTTATTTTATTTAATTAATTAATTAAATTAATCAAATAAATTAAATAATTTACTTATTTATCAATTACATACTTAGGGTTAAATAAAATTAACATTGGGAAATAAATAGCAATGAGGGGTGGTCGAAAGATATTAAGTGTAACATCGGAGTTAAAAAAGGTTGCCCCCTCTCCCCTACCCTATTTGGCATTTACATCGATAAGCTCGAAGGCTATTTAGAGGAAGCAAGATGTGATGGCATGATCTTAGCTGGGATAGTCGTCATCCTTCTTCTTTATGCTGACGATATTGTTCTTTTGGCAAGGTACCCATCTGATCTTGATAAGCAACTTAGGCTTCTTAAGGATTTCTGCTCTACCATGGGTATGACTGTTAACACTGACAAAACAAAAGTTATGATTATCAAATCCAAGAAGGACACTAACGCTAATTTTATGTATGACAATAATAACTTGGAGGAAGTGTATTCTTACAAGTACTTAGGAATTGATATTCATCACAAGCTCAACTGGAACCATAGCATTGAGAAAAGGATTAATGGGGGGTGGAAAGCTTATTTCGGTCTTGAAAATAATTGTAAAATAGCAAACCTCGTAATGTGGGATAAAAATAAGTTCATTTTTGAAACTTTAGTCACTCCTGTTATCTTATATGGTTGTGAGGTTTGGGGTTGCAGCATCTCCAAAGAATCATGGAGAAAGATTGAACAATCCAGAAGCGTTTTATAACTTATAACCTGAAAATTAAAAGTAATACACCCTATCCTATTCTCCTTATAGAAGCAGGTCTTTCCCCTATTGAGAGCCTAGCTATGCTTAAGTTTCTATTGTACAAGCACAAACTCAATAACATAGATGATCATAGACTTCCTAAGCTAGCTTTAAATTCCAGCCAAAACCACCTAAGGCTCAATCGAGGGTGGCATAAAGACACAAGGGCCTGGTTAAACTATTAGGAGATCAACAAAAATGATGCATTGCAAAACATAAATAACATTAAAGATATTGTTACTTCTAAGTTCAAAGAAAAATGTGGTGTGAGAAAGATTTAGTGGCTAAAAGAAAATTAAGTTATTATAAGAAGGTCATCAACCCCACCCTAGAAGATCAAAAGTATCTCTCTATTTTAACTAGCTCAAAGAAGAAAATTAATATAGCAAAGATTAGAATGAATTCTCATGAGCTCCATAGTGAAACAGGTCGTTGGGTAGTTCCTAAAATGCCATGGATGGAAAGGATCTGCCATATATGTGAGAATAGGAACATCGAGGATGAAAACCACTTCCTCTTAGAGTGCCCTGCGTACAATCACATTAGATCTCAGTTTCACAATCTTTGTTACAATACTGACCTTCCTAGCCTTTTACAATGTCAAAATTATAGTGAGCTCAGGAGGCTTCTCTCCAAGCTTTTTGAGCATAGGAATAAAATCTTAAATCAAAATAAATAATTTGTTTCTTTAGGTCTGATAGACCATTGTTTGGTCTCAGCGGACGTTAAACATCATCATCATCATCATCAAAAAATTATTAAAAGAAATGATAAATTAATTAGATTAAATTAATTAATTAATCAATTAAACTTAAATTAATTAATTAATTAAATAGTTAAATATGACTTCTTTATTAATTAGATACTTACGATTTAATTAACTAAAATAAAATTAAAATTTTAAGAAAAAAGATAAATTATTAAAACAAAGAATTATAAATTAATTAATTAAACTAATTTATTAATTAATTATATTAATTAAATTATTTTATTCTTAGATACTTAGGTTAAATAGAAATAATAAAATTAATTAAACAATAAAACTAATTTATAATCAATGGAATAAATAGGATTAAAATTTACATTTATTAATTAAATACTTAGGGTTCATAGCTTAATTGAGTGATTAATTAATTAATTAATTTAGTAATAAATAAAAATTAATTT
Organism: Pinus tabuliformis; assembly: GCA_031772625.1. Classification (NCBI taxonomy): domain Eukaryota; kingdom Viridiplantae; phylum Streptophyta; class Pinopsida; order Pinales; family Pinaceae; genus Pinus; species Pinus tabuliformis. The sequence continues at coordinate 1,779,084,687 of CM062816.1, read as the reverse complement.
TAATTAAAATAAAATAAATTAAAATAAAAATAATAAAAGGAATCGTATTACATTATAAAAATAAACTTATTACAATTAGTATCTCATTATTTTAATAAATTGTATTTACTAGGGAATAATAATTAATTTATTTAACATATAATTAAAATCAAATAAATAAAATAATTAAAGCTAGAATAATTAAACTAAAACAAAATAAATATAATAATTAAAATTAAAATTAAAGAATTCATATATGTAAGGGTCGGCTTCTACATAACAAAATATCATTTTCTAGGTTTATATATACTTTGGTCGGAAGATTCTTCTCTAAAAAACTATCATTCATATTCTATCAATTTTGGTCTTGATGATGGACCCCCTTTGGGGTTTGAAACATCGACATAATGAACATAATACTGTGGATAATCGAGATCACGCTACTCCAAAAAACTACCACAAAAGCTTAAAGTCTAACATAATGGAGAATGTCACTTTTACTTAAAGAATTTAACATTACCATGAATTGCATAGCAATAGAAGGGTCATAGGCTTGAGTATTATGCACCTATTGTAGGCTAGTGCCCAGCCAAGACAAAAATTGAAAGAAAAAATATGAAAACAAGCCCCATTTGATGCATTCTAAGCTGTTATATTGAACCAGTATTAAATTAGCTGATTATGTAATGGAATTGGTTGGTTTAGTACCAAATCGGCCAAAAACGATTCAAATCACCGGTCCAAACTGATTTTGCCTCAAAATGGTCAAATCGGTTCGGTCTAGTCCTGATAACATTGTTTTCAAAACTATATGTTTTTTTTCTTAATGTATACTTATAGTGTAATAAATTTAATTTAATTAGGCATGCTTGACAGCGAAGGTTAGGGTTTGATGCATTTTGATGTTTCAAAGTTCCTTCTATGGCACAGGCTTGAGATCTTTTTCTTTTAGCTCCTGCAAAGATAACGAACACAACAAATCTAGTATCTCTATCCCTGAAAATTTAATCATCAGATCTCAACCTCCATTTTCTATGCATAAATATAAATGCACTTGGTATAAATACCCTTATTTTGAATTAAATGTTCAATATTAGAGGGTTTAAGCTTGCATCAACAAAATCAAACAAAGAAATTGCATATAGATGACACACATTTGGGATTTCTTGTCTGTCCATGTGACCGTGAATTAAAACCCAAAGTAGATTTAGGTTGTGGTTGCAAACTGGTTGAATAATTGAATAGTGGGTTTCAGGGATGCAAATTAGTAATAGATATACTTAATTTCGTCAAAATTTGATTGAGATCCAAATGCCACAAAAGGTACACCAAATGTGGTTCAAAGACATTTGGAGATCTAAATAGAAGCAAAAGATAAGTACATGCAATCTATACTAGAAAAATCCTTCCAGAGCCTTGCACGCCAAACTGGACATGATTGCAATATTGTGACACCATTGTTGTTTTTCATGTGTGGCACCATCAGAGTTTTTTGATTTGGTTATGAGAATAACCAAATAAATCCGTTAGATGCTTAATAAAGAATAATGTGCCACGATCTGACCATTACTATTGTTAATGATATTACAGAGAATAATACAAAAAGTAAAAGCTATTTAAAAGAAGAGATAACTAGCTAGTCATTGAAGCCAATATCTCATCTCTGTGTGCTGAAAATGGTGCAATTATGGATTTGGATAACTACAAAGCACGCTCATGGCTAAAGCAGTATTATTGAAGCCCTCTATATTTTTCCATGGCTATATTTAGGTTCTCATTTAGATATGTTATCAATGTGATCACCACCGAATATGTCATCGCGTCGATTGTAATGTTGATCCAGACTTATGCAGGAGCACAAAAAAATACAGATATAAACATAAACATAGAGATGCATCAGAAATAAAACTTTGTTTCATTAAATATCAAAGAACTGAAATATGCTTACATACCGAATGAAAATAAACTAGCTCGGGTGATGATAGCTTCTCTTTGAGAAGAGATGTGTTGGCTACATGCCTCTGAATTGTGTTACAATGAGGCTCAAAGGCTTGTTTATCATTCAGAAACAATGGAAAACCCTAAACATCCAAAAACATAACCCTAGGAGTTGAAGCACCAAAACTATGGGCCCCATTGGGGTAAATTGGTACATCAACTTCCCGGGGCCATAACTTTGGCATACAATCTCTGCTTGATGCGTATGGTACCTTGTTAGAAATATCTATCTGAGGATGACAACGCTCGACTTCAACTATCAGTTAGTGACTCATATTTTCCCATTTTCCTAAAAAACATCGTTTAGGGCCTCAAAACGACTCTAGAATTTTAGGACCCAAAAATTGCCAAAAACAGTAAATTGTCCTACAATTAAGGAAACTAAAATTGTGTTATAATTAAGGAAACTAAAAGAAACACTAGTGATGTCAAAGTGGAATAGGCAAGTGGCCACCAATATCCACTTGGATTAGTCTTCCCCCCTTATGAAGCAATGGTGCCCATTGTGTTGAGTGCCTCCATGAGATGGGGAAATTTTTGTTGAACTTGGTCCCTCGTGAGCCACTTGACTTGGTACAGGAGTTCGTCAACTCTAACAACTCGATACAGTTGGATCTTCTGTTGGCGAGTGTTCTTACTGTTGGATAGCAAAAGGCCCGCGCAACAAGTATGGGGCTCAAAGCTTGCAATTTTGGGATGAAAGCTGGAGGCAGACTCCACGAGATGCACAGAGCGCGATTTGTAATAATTCAAAGTCAAAAGGGTAGTCCACCCAAAAATAATGTAAAGAAATGTAAGAGGAATTGGCCCGCCCATGGATCGTGGTCCATGGAAAGGTATAAATAGAGCGAGACTCTATGTGTAGGGTAGCTAAATTCTTTTTGGGATATGATTTTGGATCTGAAATGTAATGGGTTTTTTAGGAGAAAAGGAAGAAAGCGTCTATAAGTCCGAGTCAAGGGGTTGGGTAGTGGATAGAGGCTTTGCAGCTGTGTGCACAAAGGCCTGGAAGAGTCCGGAGCTGTGTGGGCAGACCCCTGCAGCTGAGTGTGTAGGAAGGAGTTGGATGTATTGGTGAATAAAGTAAATAAAGATAAGTTGTTTCTGTAATTTTGTGTTCTATCTGGATTATCGCTTATTATATGGATGTTATGACTGTTTAATTTATGTGCACTGGCTTCCAAGATTAATGCATGTGAACTTGAGTTAAATACGTGAACTGGTTAAGTCTGTTAAATGTTTGCTTAAATATTCTGCTAAATAGAATTGAATTACAATAGTTCACCCAATAGACTAGATCTGTAACCGGCACGCTAATAGAGTGTAAAATATAGTCTGGATCTGCGCGAACACAGAGCAGCGCGAAGCTGTAAGCACAGTGCGCGAACCCTCTAAACCACATCTAGACATCTCAAGGGTGTGGAAACTTGGTTCCAGCACCCTCCCCTGCTACCTCGGGTGAGACCTCAGTCCACGCTCCGCGGGCTGTTTCCAAAAGGACCAGTAGCTACGGGATTTGTTTGGTTAAGTAATTCTTCCGAACCTGGGTTAGGCCCATATAAGAAAACAAATAGTTCTGGAAGTTCCTAAATCCCCATGCACCCTGCGACCCAGGAAGAACAAGCAGAAGATGGATCCAGTCCGGGCCTCCCCAAGATTCAACAGACTCTCAGCTGTTGACAAAGGTAAAATAGTGATCGACGACCTCGCTGAGGAGGAGGACAACCTGCAAGAGCTGATCAATCAAATTGACATGCAGGTGGAGGACGAAGAACCTGCGTTCCAATTCCCATCGTTACCCCCGTATCTTTCTCCCTGGATCGGGATGACCAAGCTAGCGAAAGATGTAGATGCTACAAAAACTACACTCCAGAGCCCATTTCTTCCAGACCATATCAGGTTCGAATGGTTGCGAATGGGGCGTGTTCCAAGCACCAAATTCGAATATTGGGACCTGGCAAACAATGAAAAGTTCCATGAACTAGTCGAAGGCACACTGTTGCCGCAGAAGTGGTTGCTAGGCATGGAAAGGGCCGGACTGCTGAACCTTAGGTGGATACCTCACTATCACTACACGATCATCACCATATTTGTGATTCGACAGCTACTGGGTCTCATCCATGATGGATATCTTTGGTTCGAGGAACTGATCCCAATCACAGCCGACCTAATCCACCGGATTACGCACCTGCCATATAAAGGGAATCACCCCACAGACATAGCCGGAACCAGTAGTGAGGGAGGCCATGCCAAAACAGTTAAGGAAAAGTACCATCTGGAAAAAGGGAAGTAATTGGTATGTCATAGCAAGCATTAGCGACCGCGCAGTATGAGTCGCCACTCAAATCCTAGTCGGTAAGCTTATGAGAAAATGTCGTGTAAATGAAGTGCCCGCCACTATCATCGCATTGGCAGGATAGTGTGTCGAAGGGGTTCAGTTTAATTGGGCACAGTTCTTATGTAATGAATTCTTGACCAATTGTCAAGAAGCACAGGATAAAGGTTAGACCTTTCATTATGCATGGTTGCTCTTATCAATCCTTCTAGTTACAGGTGACTTTCCGCTGGAAAGCCAGTTCCCCAGCATTGAGGATAGTCTACCCAAGGCCGTACGGTAGAGGTCACTTTGGGCTACAAAGGATACAGCCAGGGTTTCAGCGATCCGATCATTTTGGACCTCCATGGAAGGAAAGAGATGGACACAGATTGCTCGAATACCGCGCATGTCCCCAACAATTTATAACAATCTGCAGAGCATGGCTGAGTTCAAGGCAGACTTGCATCACGTGTATATCTACGCACAGAAGGATCCAGAGCGAACTTGGGTCACACTTCCATTTCTTGCAATGGACGATGCCACTTATGCAGTATTAGCAGCATGGCCCTTGGAATGGCGCACCCCAGACAAGACTATTCTCGACCAAGTGGCCACACAACAACAAAAGAAGGAAAGACAACAGAGAGAAAAAGCGTGACAGGACCAACAAATCGCTTTGCAATAAGAGGCTACCACGAGTCCGATTACAACAAAGAACTAGATGGATAAGGGAACCAATTTGGACCAGGATCCGCAACATGGAACAGAGACGTAGGACCACCTCAAGTGGGCATGTACCGAGGAACCCTTGGTCACTCAGAAAAAGTCCAAAATAGCGAAGGCTCTGGAGAAAGACTTCATGGACAGTAGCCCACCTACAAGCAATGTTACTACCGGTGCGTTGCCCGAACTGATCACTGCACAAACAATTGTGTTGGGGGAGATCAAAGTGCAGTTACAAGCCTTACAAGAGCAACCCCTGGGCTGGGTCCCTCACGAGTCTGTGGAACATACAGTCGTTTCCGCACAAATGGTTGGCACGCACACACCACACATCCTCTCATTGCTAGCCGAGGTTGTCCGAGCCACAGCCACAGATGATGCAGGTCGTTGGGAATTAAATCTAGCCACCCTACCTAGAGACGTACTATACCGACTGCAAGAAGGAGTCACTCAGGAATTTCGTGCCAGGGAAGGCCGCACGTTCCACATCTTGACAGAACAAAAGGAAAAGATAGAATAGATCACTCTCCAACATGATGAACTGGCTGCACGACACCAGGAGGAGGAATAAGTTGTGGTAGAGGTGTGTGGAACGGTCAGCGAGCAAGCCATCCCCGAGGACCTCTCCCTAGCGACCAAGATTCAGCACATGGTAGCCGGCTTTTTCACGGCCCAAGTGGAGGCTGCAAGACACCAGGGGGAGCTAACGTTACATATTGCGGAACTGTCTCAAGGCGTGGCCGGCCACACCTCTGACCGAATGAGAACGCCGCTGCAGTGCGGTTGTAGCTGGACTACAAATAATGAATAGTGTTGTTCGAGAATGCTCGGGCCTACTTGGGCAGTCTCTCGAGATAGTCGTCACCCTCCAAGAAGATCCAACCATACAGCGAGTAGAAATCGAGGTGCGCGAATTGCAACAGGCCTATGACACCGCCCGGGGCATTGCACCGATGATCACTATCACACAGTGATTGGCTAAAATGAGGGAGGTCCAGGTGTTCAAAGCCCAAGTTGATGCGGTGCGCCAACAAGAGGCCGTCCTTAAGGAGCATATCCAACCTTGGCTCAACGAAGAATTTAGCATATCTACAACCATTGAAGGCAAGTTCATAGAGATGCAGGTAGTCTGTGCAACGGAGCAAGCAGTTGCAACTGATACAGATACCTTAGCGACTCATGAGGAAAAGGTACAGAGACTCACAACTGAATTTGCTGCCACAACAAGCAAGATGTAGAAGTTGTTGACCAACCTCCGTGAAAAGATTCCCAGACCAGCCGAGTGACTCAGGACGAGTCACGATGATTGTGTTGGGGGACTGTTGGGTAGCGGAAGCCCTGCGCAACGGGTATGGGGCTTGAAGCCCATAATTTTGGGATGAAAGCTTGGTGCAGACTCCACGAGATGCGCGAAGCACGATTTGTAATAATTCAAAGTCAAAAGGGTAGTCCACCCAAAAATAATGTAATGAAATGTAAGAGGAGTCAGCCCACCCATGGATCGCGGTCCATAGAAAGGTATAAATAGAGCGAGACTCTATGTGTAGGGTAGCTAAGTTCTTTTTGGGATATGATTTTGGATCTGAAATGTAATGGGTTTTTGAGGAGAAAAGGAAGAAAGTGTCTGTAAGTCCGAGTCAAGGGGTTGGGTAGTGGGTAGAGGCTCTACAACTATGTGTGCAGGGGCCTGGAAGAGTCCGTAGCTATGTGCGCGGACCCTTGCAGTTGAGTGCGCAGGGCGGAGTTGGATGTGTTGGTGAAGAAAGTAAATAAAGATAAGTTGTTTATGTAATTTTGTGTTCTATCTGGATTATCACTTGTTATATGGATGTTATGACTGTTTAATTTATGCGCACTGGCTTCCAAGATTAATGCATGTGAACGTGAGTTAAATATGCAAACTGGTTAAGTGTGTTAAATCTTTGCTTAAATACTCTGCTAAATAGAATTGAATTACAATAGTTCACCCAATAGACTAGATCTATAATTGTTGCGCTAATAGAGTGTAAAAGATAGTCTAGATCTGCACGAACATAGAGCAGCGCGAAGCTGTAAGCATAGTGTGCGAACCCTCTAAACCACATATAGACATTCCAAGGGTACAGAAACGTGGTTCCAGCACCCTCCCCTGCTACCTCGGGTGAGACCTCAGTCCGTGCTCCGTAGGCTGTTGCCGAAAGGGCCAGTAGCTACAGGATTTGTTTGGCTAAGTAATTCTTCCAAACCTGGGTTAGGCCCATATAAGCCAACACTTACTCTGCATGTCCATGATCTGATTAGTTATGGCATGTTCCATGTAGTCTAGGTTTAGCTCAGTTGGTGTGAGATGTTATACAATGTCTAATGTGTCTAGTATTGGTGGAAAGTATGGCTAAAGGTGGTACACATCGAAGATATTGTATTCTACAACCTTGGTGATGGTGTATGGCCCATATCGGAGCAGAAGAAGATTGCGGTTGGGCCCATTCAGGCGCTCCTTCTCCAAATGTAACCAAACTTTGCCACCCACCTAGAAATTGTGTGGCACCTAATGTTGATCATGACACTGCTTGTACTTAGCATTAGCTTTGCCCAATATGTCATGGACCTACTAGTGGATGTGCTAAATGAGCTCAATGAAGCTATTAGCCCTATCAAATTTAGACTGGACATGAGTCGAATCTACCTAAGTAGTTACAAATGATATGGCTACATCAATGGGACATAATGATTGGAATCCCAACCCCACTTGAAAGGGGTTGTGACTAGTTGAGCTATGGAGAGCTTTGTTGTAGTTATGTTGGACATAGGGGAGGCTTTCATCCCATGTGAAAGGATGCTTCGAGTTGTACATGGTAGAATATGCGCGATCATCCTATTGATGACCTCTGTTTGGACATCAATTTGGGGGTGGAAGGTCATAGACTTAATGAGCTTGGTATCCAACATTGACCAGAGGCTCGACCAAAATGTACTTAGAAACCTGTTGTCCCAATCTAAGATAATGGATCGTGGGATCACAAAGTGTACCCACACTCATTCAAAGAAGAGATTAGCGGTGGATTTTGCAGTGATACTCTTTTTGTAGGCCGCTAGAATGGCCATCTTAGAGAATCTGTCGATGACCACGAAAACATAGTCATTTCCATGCTTAGTAGAAGGAAGGACCTAAATGTAATCCATGGATATGGATTCCCAAGGACGACTGGGAGTAGGTAGAGGAGTAAATAGGTATTTCTTCTTGATCGTCAATTTAGCAATGGAGTAGACAATGCAGGATATGAAGTACTCCCCGACATCCCATCGAAGGTTCAACCAATAAAAATACTTCTATAGAATTGCCACTATTTTCTCGACTCTGAAACGTTCAGAGACTCAACTGTAGTGCACCTCCCAAATCATCTTGGCATACTTGCTTGAAGGAACACATAGGCATCCCAAATGGTATAACAATGTGCCCTAGTGGTGAAAATATGGAACTTTCTTTCCTTCGAGAAGCATCTAGTATGTGTTGCCGAATTCTGGATCTTTCTTGTAAAGATGCGGCCATCCCAAAGTCTCGTGCCCACAAGAGTCGAGCACAATGGCCAACATCATAATCGACGGTCGACTGAGACGATCTGTGACATTATTGGTGCTACCCTTCTTGTACTTGATGTTCAAATGGAACTATTACAGATATGTGGACCATTTTTTATGGCGATTGTTATACAACTTTCCTTGTGTCTGTATGAACTACAGGGGTCAGTGGTCTGTGTGGATGACTGTTTCCTTTCCAAAAATGTAATTCTTCCATTGTCAATAGGCATGGACAATGGGATACATCTCTTTTTCATAAGTGCGATACTTTCAGACTGTATCCGAAAGTGTCTCATTTTGATATGCCATCAGATGCCCCTGCTAGGTAAGAACTGCATCAATAGCATAGTCGAAGGCATCTATCTCAATTTCAAATGGTTGTTGCAAGTCTGGAAATGTGAGCACTAGTGCAGAACAGAGGCGATGCTTCAACACGAAAAACACATTTTATTGGGATTCATACCAAAAGAACTTTGTGTTTGCTCTACCCTTGGTGACTTTACTCAATGGCCAAGTGATATGAGAGAATCCTAACACAAACTTGCGATAGAAATTGGCAAGACCCAGGAAGCTTCGGATCTCTGTTAGAATGGTTGGGGCTGGCCAATCCTGAATAACTTGTATCTTGACTGGGTCCACATGCACACCTCGCTCATCAATAATGTACCCCAGATATTGAACCTGGGTCATACCAAAAGTTCATTTCTCTAAATTGGCACATAGTGTGTTATGTTGCGGGGTTTGGAGGACCTATCAGATATGGTGTATGTGCTCTTCCTAGCTTCGGCTAAAGACCAGGATGTCGTCCGTACACTACTACGAACAAGTTGGTGAAGGGTCGCAAGATGTCGTCCATCATCTGCATAAAGGTTGAAGGGGCATTCACCAACCTGAAAGGCATGACCAACCATAAAAAAGGCCCTCCTTGGATTTGAAGGTGGTCTTCAATACATTAGAGGGTTCAAAAGGTACATGGTGAAAACTGGAATTCAGGTCAATCTTGCTGAAGTATTTGAAACCCTTGAGCTGGTCCAGAAGGTCATCAATCCGTGGGATTGGATACCTATTTTGGAAAGTGATCTTATTCAGCTTCGGATAGTTAATACAGAGCCTCCACGCTCCATCTTTCTTCTATACCAACACGATCGAGCTTCCACTGGCTGATGAACTAGACTTGATGTGCCCTTTTTGCAACAACTCCTAAACTTGTCTTCTAATCTCGTTGTTCTCCATAACAGAGCGTTGATAGATTGTTCCATTGGGTAGCGATGCACTCGGGGTGAGGTCGATGGAGTGCTTGACTTGACAGTGTAGGGGTACCCCTGTAGGTGAGGTCAAGATGTCCCTGTATTCCTCAATGACCTTGTCCATTTTTTGTTGTTGTGCGGTGGAGCCCTGTTTGGAGGCTGTGGAGGTGGCCATAATCTTCTTCTTGCCTTAAGGGAAAAACATGAGGAAGACATATTTCATTTGCTAAGAAATGATATTACTGCATTTCTTTGCAAAGATCAAAGAGATAGCGGTAGGTTACGCTACCTCTGGTATTTAGTACAACTTATTTCCCAAACTAATAATAATAGTGTGAGGCCTAGACTCATACACAACATAACACTTCCAGAAGTATGGTTGGCCTAATAATACATCACAAACTTCAAGAGGAGCAACATTACACAGTACCTCATATGTAAAGGGTTTGACGTTGTAGGGGAGGCGACACTACTGGCTCACGCAACAATCTCGTCCTTGGTGAAGCCACCTGTGTGGTGTGGTCGGTAGGCACAACCAATTCAGGACCTTTGCTGAAATGAGGTTCTTTTGCCTCTTGCTATTAATAGTGAATTGTAGTGGGGAACCCTTCACCCACATTTGTGAGTGGAAGAGGAGCCCCCACTCCTCTAGATCTTTGGCCTCAATCTTTTGTATCTTGGTGGTGGCAATGGTGGCACTGGGCTCCACATCAATAATTTTCTTCCCCTTATCAGGTTTTGACTCATAATTAGAACATGCATCTGATTTGGAAGCCTTCAGCTTGGCCACCAACGACTGCTTGGCTTGACACTCACTCATGTTGTGAGTGAGGCTCTTATGGAACTCAAACCACTTTCTTGTGTCCTTCTTTGTCTTCGTGGTGTTGTTCTTTGCTTGCAACTTCGACGGGTTGTTCTGGATCGCCCTACCTTGACTTTGTCCTTTGTTCTACGGTTTTGGGGTGCCCTTCCCTTGCTTCAGATTCACAGATCCAAAGTCTCGCTTCTTCTGTTTAAACTTTTTCTCAATCTTGACAACGTATTGATATTATTGTTTTGAGGCTTCTGCGATTTGTACTTTGTGTAGAGTTATCTTCCGGAGTTATCGCATCCATAATTGTTTGTATCGACGTTTTGAGCCATCCACCACGGCTCATCATCAGGATAGATCAGTAAGTGTGTAGGACAGATCTCATTGGAATGAATAAATAGAGTTATGAGATAGATGGAATGGGAATGATAGTAGCCGACCCTATCATTAATTATGAAAATTGCAATAGACACTTTTAATGAAATCTACAATATAAAAATCATATATTTCACAAATAAAAATTATATTACAACTAATTTACTTGTCAGACAAGGTAAATCTAATAAAAAAACACTATCTATTAAGATTCAAGATCAAAATATATTTGATACGATACTTTTAACTACTAAAAATTATTATCCTTCTTTATCATTTCAATACTACTTTTGAATTTGGAGAGATGTAGGATGATGTTGTGGATATTTTCCTGCTTCCTCAATATATCACTAATCCTTCCCATATTATTGAATGGCTTTGAAATTGATATCATGTTGAAAATTTTACTTCATGCAAAATTTTATAAAATAAGGAAAAAAATAATTGCAAAGAAAATAGAAGGCTAAAAGCCTATGAACGACACATGAAAATAGAAATATTTGATATTTCTTAACTCTAAATTAAATTCTTGGAGAGCAACCGATCTTATACTCCAGTGAGTGTGATAAGTCTCATTTACATATTAAGCTATAGATCCTCTCAACAAATTGACAAATATCTTAGAATAAACTAAATCCTAAAATAATTAATTTAGATTTCGAGAACATTAGGATTAGGAGATTAATAGACTGACCCTTCCCTTAGTACTCCCTTGATGAGAATATAATGCTTAAGGATGGTTCAATCGTCCATTCTTGATACTTCCCCACAAGGAAAAATCTAAGCTTGTGGAAGGATTAATCAAGCCTTCAACATAGTCCTCCTCAACAATGAATACCATTCCTCAAAAAGGGTTGGCTGATGGTTACCTTGGGATCCTCTATGACACAATACCATACACAAGGGTGGGTTGGTCAACCCCTCCTTACAATCTCCCCTAATGAAATGACTAAGGATTTAAAAAGGGCCAATTGGCCCTTTCTCTCGTGCTCCCTCATGATGTAAATACGATGATCAAGAAAAGTTGTTTGATCCTTCCTTGAGTTCCCCTTTAGTTTATATTATGCATAAAAATGGTTTGATGATCATTCCTTCAAATTTTCTATGACATCAATATTATGTTTAATGGTCAATGAAATCTTCCCTTGGGCCTCCCTTAATGAAAATACTAAAATTGAATAAGAGGTAGTTGAACACTCTTAGTGCACCCACATAATGAAAATATTTTGGTCAAGGACCTAGGATATTGGTTAAAAATAAAATCATCCCCTAAATAACCCTTCCCCATGACCCCTTAGATTACAATATTATGCCTAACAAAGGGTTATTGGTTAACATATCCCCATTCATCATCTTGATAGAAATACTATGTGTGAGGAAGGGTCGATCAACCTATCCAGTCGATATTCTATGACATGGATACCATCCTTGAGAAAAGTTTAGTCAACCCTATTTATGTTTTCCCTTTATCAAAATAATATGACAAATCTTTGTGATAAGTATAGAAACTCTAGAAGAACGACAACATATCCCTATAATGTTTATAGAAGTTTGAAAAAGAATTAGGAGAATTTTGAGGTCAAAAAATTGTTTGAAAACATGTTTTTTACTTGCATTTTCAAAAAAAAATTATGGGTCCACTAAAAAATTGCAAATTTGGCACTCATAGGATGCGATTCACATTTGAGTAAACTTATAAAGAGATAAGTTGAAAATATGATTAAAAAAAAAAAAACTCTATATTTATTTAAAATTTCATAAATCATATTTTATTATTTTTATTGGGAGACCCATTTTAGACCTCAAAATTCCCTTAATTGAAGACAATGGTTCCCATGTAATAGAAATATAAGTTTGAAAAATAAGAGAACATATCTATATAATAGATTTGAAAACCTAAAAAATGATAGAACATATCCCTTATAAGGAAACCAGCTTTGATATCAATTAATACAAAAATAACTAGTCTAAATGGTTGAAAAACAAATAAATTATTATTATACTTTTAATAATTCATCACTTTATACCCGGATGCGGGTGAAATTCAAAGTTATTGATGGAGTTACGAAGGAGTGACAGCGCCTGGCTCTGCCAGCTGCTTGCAAGCGCTCATACCCATGCTCAGTTATGGCACCTGTAGATTCACCTAAGGCGAGAGCAGGTCCGCCTGCAGGATATCTTAAATGGTTGCTCCGGCCGAGACAAGGATGCTGCTCGTTTTAACATGGCGCACATCAGCTACTTTGCCTGGCCTCCTTCCTTCAGCCTCTGCCCGCTTCAAGCTGGATACCCCTGCTGTAGGATGGTTACAGGAAAAAGATGTTGGCTTTCTAGCTATCTTGACTATGGTATTGGGTTTCATTACCCCCACTCCCAGCTTTGTCTGTTGAATCCCATTTACAAGCCCTCTGCGCATTCTCTGCTACCCTTCCAGGTTCCCAATTCTCCTGAGCTTCTTTTCCGCCGCATAATCATGGTGCGTCACCGCATGAGAAGCCACCATGGAGGTAATTGTGGTGGTAGCACTCGCTCTCAGGCAGCGCAAAGCGTTGAACAGCCTCCTCCTCATGCCTCTCCGCCTCTGTCTCAAGTCAATTCTCCACCTCCTAGTCCTCCTCGCAGACTCTTTCCCCACAACGCTTTCCAGTCGACTCATTTCAAGTTCCAGAGCAACTTGAACCGGCCCATTATCACTGCTAATATTACCATCATTTTCTCTGAAGAAGAGGAACAAAACAGGGCATCAGAGTGAAACCTTGCAGAGCATCCTCAAGACACTCGCAAAATCGTTGGTAGTTAGGGCTCTGAGCAGCCCCCAACGGAAGAAGGCAAAGCAGCTCGGCGTGGCGGCCAACATGAAGAAGGTGATACCACAGGGGACACTCGACAAACAGGTGGTAGCTCTCATGGAGCCACAACTTCAAGAGCAATCGCTGGCAGCTCGAGCGGCACCCTCCAGGTATTGGAACCTCCAGGTGGCAAGGAGGACAACGTTGTGGCGAAGGAGGGCGAGCTTTGGGACGGTATGCTTGCCCTGTCGTCGAGGAGACTATGGACCAAGATATCCCTATGTGATGCCACGTGGGCCTGCAAGTGCCACCTCAGAGTTATGTTGCTGACTGGTTAGGTTTTGTAATCGGTGGTTTTGTTCTCTCATACTTGTTCAACTTTTCTGTTTTGTCGCTCATCTGCTTCAAATGATGCTGTCTCAAATCTTTTCTCTGGTTTTGTCGTTGTGCTCCCGAGCTTCGGCATGGTTTTTTGCAAAGGTTAACTGGTTTTCCCAAATCTAGGACAGTTTTGTTATTCAGAAGGAACTCAAATATTCTCGACTGAGGCTACTGCCTCATTGTAAATATATTTTTCTTTCCTTTTAATAGAACTAGTTTTACAGAGAAAAAAATAATAATTCATCACTTTATGTATGAAATCACAATCTTTATGTCTCCTCTATTATTATTAGTCCCTATCCATGGGAAAGACTATAGCAATCACTTTGATCATTACTTTGCATTAGTTATATAAATATTTACCTATTTGCTAATTTATAATATTATAGAGAAAAAACATACTTTCTATTTTCATAATATGTTCAAATTTTATGTTTATATCAATTTATTGTTGGATACAATGGTGATTACTAAATTGGAAACAAAAATTATAAAACAAAAAATAAAAAAATAAAAAAACAATAAAACTTAAAGGGGAAAAACAAGGCCCATAGAACTTTGAATTGATAGATGGGTGTATTGTTAAGGCACTCCATACTTAAAACTCACTTGGTTGTCTACTCATTTTCCAATTATTGTTTTCTTTAAAACTAATTATTTGAAAAGTTTTTAACAACATTATATACATGAACTATTTTTTTTTACAACATTATCTATTTACATAAACTTGATTTTGAGAAAATTTAAATCTCTTTTTATTTTGACAATACACTATTTAATCCCTCTTTATAAATGAATAATTACCTTTAAACAAAATATACTTAATCATATTGGTTATTCATTATGTTTTTTTAATTTACTTTTATTTATATATATATATATATATATATATATAGATATATATATATATATATATATATATATATATATATATATATATATATATATATATATATATATATATATATATATATATATATATATATATATAACCATTCAATATGAACAATAATTTTAATTCTTTAATTCATCTTCTCTTGATTTTTACACCAATATATTACTTTTGTCAATTTATCTTAACATTTATATCTAAAATAACATAGACATGTTATAATGCTCAATTCCATGTTTAGAATATCAATCTCAGAAATTGTTTATTCAATCCACAATATCATCATTACATTTCAGGGAAAAAAGACTATTTCAAATGCTTTCATTTCCAAATAGCAAGATATTTGTGTTTTTAGCCATGGAATTGTATGAAAATAGAACTCAACTATTTTTTTAATAAATTTTACATGTGGTAAATAGAATTATGTTTAACATAAATTTTTTAATTTCTAAAAAAATAAAAGATAGAAAAAAAGAAAAAGAAAGAACGAGGAAAAGAAACCTATTGAAATTTATGAAAAAAATATTTTTAAATATTTCGAATTGATTTCAAAATAAATGAAATATTATTAGAAAAAAAATAAACATCATAATTTTCATTAAAATTGATTTAAAAATTTTCATTAAAAATTATTTATTTTTATAATTCTTACCTTATTTGATTCGATAACATTAAATTGCAACATACCATTTCTATAAGTTTTATAAGTTACCTATTTCTCAAAAAGTGGCTCCGCATTGATGAACCAACTTAAGTGATTAAATAATGAGAATAATAAAAACTTTGTTTCAAACTAATCAACTTTTATAGCATAAAACAAACTATTAATAAGAAACTAATTTTCAATTAAAAAATAAACTAGTTTCTTTGTGCTTAAACTAGTGTTTATTCACATTATCATTAATAAATAATTAATTAAAAATTAAACTTTAATGAGAAGATTTTTCGGCGAAAATTACATTATAATATTATTTTTGTCTACGCTTTTCGAACCAATGAGTGTGAAGAACCAGATCATGGCTATAAGTTAAATATGGAGAGGAAATCACATTATAATATTTTTGTCTACGCCAACGAACAAGTGTGGTTCAAGGACAAGTTGACGAACCAGATCATGACGAACCAACAAGTGCAAAGAACGAGATCATGGCTATAAGTTAAATATGGAGAGGAAATCACATTATAATATTTTTGTCTAGGCGAACGAACAAGTGTGGTTCAAGGGCAAGTTGACGAACCAGATCATGACTACGGTTAAATATGGAGAGCAGATCTTCCAACGGCTATATCTGACTAGGAAAGAGCTATACAAGTTATTAATGTTAAGATTATTACCAAAATTATTATTATATTTATTACCAACATTTGAATAAAAGTAAAGTTTGTATTCAAAAAATGAAGAAAATTAATAAATTAGTTGTCCAATTATAATTAAATAAATAAATGGTTAGTAAATTATCATGGAAGTTAGTTTTTTATTACATTAACCATTAATAACCTAAAAATTACTAATATGGAATACTAATTAAATGAATATGTATATTATGAAATAGCTATAAATCAAAAACATTACATCAGTAATATAATATGGAAAGATATGTAAATATATACCTTCCGAATTTAATATAAATATATAAATAAATAGTTAATTAGTTATTATGCAAATTAGTTTCTGGTAAGAATTAACTCACATGACCTTAATCTATTAATATACCTATCCAGAATGAAAACAAAAACCAATTATAAGAATGGATATATATATATATATATATATATATATATATATATATATATATATATATATATATATATATATATATATATATATATATGGAGGGAGTGAAGGAAAATAGAGAGACGAGAAGGGAAAAAAAGGACAACTATTAAACAAGGAAAGGAGGGGGAAAAACAAGGAAACCGGGCTGGGGACGGGGGGAGGGAGTGAAAAAACGGGGAAGCGGCTAGGAGGAGAGTGCAGGGATCCAACAACTACTAATTTTCCAGCCGTCATCTCTATTGAGGTTTCTCGGCCTTTTTTCGATTTCTATGGCTTCTCTAAATTTCTGATGATGGAAATGCGCCACCTTGGCAATAACACGGACCTCCTCAATGCATACATGTTTGGCCAGGGCAAAAGACCGGGTTCTCCTATGTTTTATGTTGGCTGAGTGCTCATTAATCCTTTGATTAATAGAGTGACTAGTCTCACCAACATATAAGGTCCCACAGGAACATGGAATAACATACACATCTTCCATGTCCTTGGGGTCAACTGAGTCTTTTACTGATCTAAGAGAGCTACGGATGGTGTTAAGGGGTCTAAAGGTAGAGGGAACATTATGCTTCCTAAGAATTCTGGCAATCTTATCAGTCGTAACTTGGATGAAAGGGAGATGAACCCCTAAGACTTGCTCTTTAGGGTCTTTCTTGACCAATGAATCCTTGCTGGCTTTGACAAAAGCTTTCTCACCGAGGTGCCCACTATAACCATTGTTGGAAAAAACATTAAAGAGATGAGCCTTTTCTTTATCAATGCTCTTTTCACGAGAGATCCTAAGTGCACGAGTAGCTAGTGTGTTGAGAACACCTAACTTTTGAGCGGGGAAATGATGGGAACTGGCATGAAGATACTGCTCAGTATGAGTTTTTCTCTGAAAAACTTGGTGGGAGACTGAACCATCATCATTCCTTGAAATGAGAACATCAAGGAAGGGTAAGTTCCCATCAACTTCCTACTCCATAGTGAACTTTATGGAGGAGGATTGATTGTTGAGATGATTGAAGAAAAGATCCAACTCTTCTTGGCCATGGGACTAGATGACACTCGTGTCATCCACAAATATCTTCCAAAGCTTGGGAAGGAGCCGAGCAGAGGCCAAATCCTTGGATTCAAAATCTTCCATAAAAATATTAGCAACAACCGGGGATGGGGGGAGCCCATGGCAACACCATAGGTCTACTCAAAGAACTCACCCTCAAAGCTGAAAAAAGTGGAAGTGAGAGAGATCTCTACTAAACGAGCGATGTCAGGGTCTGTGAGGCGGTTGATGACATCGATGACCTCTTTTATAGGGATGCAAGTGTAAATGGATACCACATCAAAACTCATAAGCATGTCCACAAGGTCAAGCTTTATGCGCTTAAGCTCTTCAACGAAAGACGAAGAGTCTTTGACAAAAGACTCTGTGAGGCCAACCAGGGGTCTAAGCTTTAAGGCAAGGAATTTTTCAGAAGGTATGTAGGACCACCAATGGTATTGATATGGTATCCTTTCAGATATTTTTGAAGGGATTCTTGGAGAGCTTCTTGTAACTTCCACTATTACAAAGATGATGGTCCTACATACCTTTTGGCAAAATTCCTTGCCTTAATGGTTAATGTTTGATTTAGTGATTACAGTTTTTGGTAATAATATAACAAAAAAGTAATTTCCATGATAATTTACTAACCATTTATTTATTTAATTATAATTGGACAACTAATTTATTAATTTTCTTATTTTTTTGAATACAAACTTTACTTTTATTCAAATGTGGGTAATAAATATAACAATAATTTTGGTAATAATCTTAACATTAATAATAGTAAGAGGAAGGATGGCTTACTGAGAATCAGCTCAAGTTGAATGAATTGTTAGGGGAATAGAAACAAAATGCTGACAATTTGGATCAAGTTCAGTTCGAGGAAATACTCTGAAAATGGTCGTTGTTTAAAAGTTGTCAATAAAAGAGAATACGCAGTGAAAGGGAGAGAGGAGATGCTTCGAAAGATTTGTAAAGGCTGAGAAGTGAAATGTATACGAGGTGGCGGGGGACCGTTAAATTTGAACAGTTACCCACAAATTGTGAATTTAATGTTGAACGGTTATGTTTGTTGGGAGACCATTTAAGTGGATAAGGGCTAGGTGACGTGGCGGGAGGTGAGTGAGAGAAATGTCGTGGTGGGGACACAGTAAAGAGGGCGAAGGGAAGGCGATTTCGGAGGGGGTATAAAGTGGTAAGAAGTATCGGCCCGGGGGGTGCGAAATGCAGAGAGGGTGCCACGTAGGGATGGGGCCGAGTGGGAGAAACAACTTTTTCGAACCCCCCCAGGCGGTAAAGGCAAGATGGAGAGAGGGGACCGAAGAACGATATGGACCGTGGATCATGAGGGGGAGAGAATCTCGACGCTCGGAAAGCGTTGTCCTTTTAAAAATACGACAAAGAAGGCTTTGTTGACATGCGACTTTGATTTTATATTTTGGACTTAGGATAAACATTAGGAATAAAGACATGTAAAAAACACTTTATTCCATCCTACTCCTTTGCCTTTTTTCATTATCATTAAAACTTAGGATATAAATGGCATAGACATATATTTATAAAAACAACTATTTTACCTCCCCTTAACTAAACTAACATTTTATTCTTCTAAGGGGTGCACTTGGACTAGCAAACCCACATTATTTTCTTTTATAGACAAAGAAAAACTATCTAGATCCTATCACTTATTTCTCCTATTGATTCATATTAAACAATTGAATCAATTGCATTTTATACCTAACTATTGACTTACCAAGATTATACTGTTTGGAAAATCTTTATTCTCTAACCTAATTTATAGAAATTTAAACAAGTCTAACCATGATTACACTGTATGATTAAAAAAATAGCTAGTCATTGTGGCATTTTGAACAAGCTACACACAACCTTTATTTAGTAATGATGAAGAAAACTAACTATCAGTAGTGGCATTTAGACTTGCAACACTTTCAATATTATTTCTTTTTGTTATTGTTTTAATGGGGTTCAATTTTTCATTCTTTTTCAATATTTTTGTTTTTCCTCTTTTTACTTATACCCTCTTTTCATTTTTTATTCTATTTTTCTTTTATTTGGAAATCATTGGAGGATTGACAATTATTTATAGTATAAGACTCAGATAAAATACTCAAATACCTTGAGATCCTTTAAATTATAGGACCCTAAGGGATGCTCTCAACAAATTGACAAATATGCTAGAATAAACTAAATCCTAAAACAATTAATTTAGACTTCTAGAACATTAGGATTAGGAGATTAATAGACTGACCCTTCCCTTAGTACTCCCTTGATGAGAATACAATGCTTGAGGATGGTTCAAATGTCTATTCTCAATAATTCCCCATAGGGGAAAAGCTATGCTTGTGGAAGGATTGATCAAACCTTCAACATAGTCCCCTTCAACAATGAATACTATTCCTCAAAAGAAGTAGGCTAATAGTTACATTGGGATCCTTTATGACATGATACCATGCACAAGGTTGGGTTGGTCATCCCCTCCTTACAATCTCCCCCAATGAAATGACTAAGGCTTTAAAAAGGGCCAATTGACCCTTTCTCTCGTGCTCCCTCGTGATGTAAATACTATGATCAAGGAAAATTTGGCTGATCCTTCCTTGAGTTCCCCTTTAGTGTATATTATGCATCAAAAAAGGTTTGATGATCATTCCTTCAAATTTTCTATGACATTAGTATTATGCTTAAAGGTCAATGCAATCTTCCCTTGGGTCTCCCTCAATGACAATACTGAATTTGAGGAAGAGTTAGTTGAACACCCTTAGTACCCCCACATAGTGAAAATATTATGGTCAAGGACCTACGATATTGGTTAAAAAGAGGATCATACCCTAAACAACCCTTCCCTATGAGCCCTTAGATTACAATATTATTCCTAAAAAAGGGTTATTAGCTAACATATCCCCATTCATTGTCTTGATGGAAATATTATGCGTGAGGAAGGCTCAATCAACCCATCTAGTGGATATCCTATGACATGAATACCATCCTTGAGAAAAGTTTAGTCAACCCTTCTTTATGTTTCCCCTTCATCAAAATAATATGATGAATCTTTCTCATAAGTATATAAACTCTAGAAGAAGAGAAGAGATGCCTATAATGGATATGGAGGCTTGGAAAAGCATTAGGAGAATTTTGAGGTCAAAATGGTGTGTGAAAACACATTTTTTACATGCATTTTAAAAAAACGTGGGTCTACTACAAAAATATGCAAAGTGGGTACTCAAGGATGCACTTGAAATTTGAGTAAACTTATAAAGGGATATGTTGAAAATATGATTTTAAAAAAAATCTCTTTTTCTTTAAAATTTCATCTCTTATTTTATTATTTAAATTGTTATTTTATTATTTTTAATGGGAGACCCATTTTAGACCTCAAAATTCCCTTAATTGAAGACAATAGTTCCCATGTGATAGAAGTATAAATTCGAAAAAAAAAAAAGAGAACATATCCATATAATAGATTTGGAAACCTAAAAAATAGAGAACATATCCCTTATGACAGCTAAGGAAGCTAGCTTTGATATCAACTAATACAAAAATCATTAGTTTAAACGGTTAAAAAACAAAGAAATTATTAAATTTTTTAGTAATTCATCAATTTACATATGAAATCACAATCTTTATGTCTCCTCTATTATTATTAGTCTCTATCAATGGCCAAGGCTATACCAATCAATTTGATCATTATTTTGAGTTAGTTATATAAATATTTACCTATTTGTTAATTTATAATATCAAATAAATATATTTTTATTTTTATTTTTGTAATATATTCAAAGTTTATGTTTATATCAAATTTTTATTGGATAAAAGTCAAAAAATAAAAAACAATAAAATTCAAAGAGGAAAAACAATGCCCATAGAACTTTGAATTGAGAGTGAATGAGTGTATTGTTAGGGCACTCCATGTTCAAATCTCCGTCCGTGTCTACTCCTTTTTCAATTGTTTTTTTCTTTAAAGCTAATTATTAAAAAAAAATTAACAACACTATCTATTCACATGAACTTGATTTTGAGTGGATTTAAATCTCTTTTTATTTTAAAAATACACAATTTAATCCCTCTTTTTAATAATTATAATTGAATAATTACCTTTAAACAAAATGTAATTAATCATATTGAATATTCATCGTGTTTTTTCTAACTTAACTAAGAACAACACTAACATGCACCACCACCCCCCCCATATATATAAATCAATATTCCATCTTAACAATAATTTTACTTCTTTACTTCATCTGCTCTTTATTTCTACACCAATATATTACATTTGCCAATTTAGCTTAACATTTATACCTAAAATAACATAAACATGTTATAAGG
The DNA here is from genome assembly GCA_031772625.1 of Pinus tabuliformis. Taxonomy (NCBI): domain Eukaryota; kingdom Viridiplantae; phylum Streptophyta; class Pinopsida; order Pinales; family Pinaceae; genus Pinus; species Pinus tabuliformis. The sequence goes on along the minus strand of CM062816.1, from coordinate 1,779,062,475 downwards.
CTCAATTCCATATTATAATATTAATCTGAAAAACTTGTTTATTCAATGCATAATATGATCATTACTTTTTACAAACAAAGATTATTTCAAATGCTTTCATTTCCAAAAGGCATCCTATTTGTGTTTCTAGCCATGAAATTGTATGGAAATAGAACTCATATTTTTTTTTTTTTTTTTTTGTAAATAAAATTATGGAAATATAACTCATTTATTTATTTTTAATTAAATTTTATATATTGTAAATTAAATTATGTTTAATATAATTTTTTTTAATGTTAAAAAAAGAGTAAAAAAGATATTAAAATTTAATAAAAGAATTATTTTTAAATATTTTAAATTGATTTGAAAATAAATGAAATATTATTGGAGAAAAAATAAAATAAAAATTGCAATTTTTATTAAAATTGAGTTAAAAGTTTTCATCAAAATTTATTTATTTTAATAATTTTTAACTTTTTCATTTGATGTCTATGGGGTTTTGGATAGACGGTGATAAAGTGTTTTGCTAAAACACTTCTTAATATGAAGTCATAGATGTAGTCCTGCCAAATTACAAAAAAATTAACTTATTTCATTTGATAACATTAAATTAAAAAATACTATTTTTATGAGTTTTATAGCTTATTTCTTAAAAAGTGAGTTTTATAGCTTATTTATGTCTTAAAAAATGGCTCCACATTGATAATAAAATTAGTTACAAACCAACTTAAATGATTAACTAATAATATTAATAAAACCTTTGTCTAAAACTAATCAACTTATTAATGAGAAAATAATTTTCAATTAAAAAATAAACTAGTTTCTTATGCTTAAACTAATGCTCATTTACATTATCATTAATAAATAAATATTTTTGAATTAAAAAATAAACTATTTTCATTTTTTAAATTTAACATGAGCACCGGCTTACTTATATAATGTTTTTTCAAGAAAGAAAATAAAATTTTAAAATAAAAATAATTTTATGTAAAGATTTGGTTATTAAAATATGTTTCTCTTTTAAAATAACACCTCTCACCAAAACAGAATTTGACAACCACGAAGTGTTCGAATGGTTGGAGTTTTGAAGTTTTGCCATCTATCTAATATCAACAATGTGTCTTCCACCGCATCTAACAACTAAATTAAATGAACCCAATACTAACCCACTTACTACCAACCAAGACCAACGTCACCAAAACAAAGAGACAAATGCAATAAGCCTTAACATAAAAATATTAAAATATACATACTTTCCCATGCTCTTAATTTCACATGCTCCTCATTCTTTTCCCTGTTTTTCTATCCCCCTCACACTCTCTCGCTCCACAAATAGCGGACCACAGCCTCTTCATTTTGCTTTCTTTTACATAACTGAATCCTTCCTTCAATCGTTGGCGCAACTGCTCCACTACTCTCCCGCGCCACTGCAGTTTGGGACAGTCCCTTACTCTAAGAAATTCCAAGGACATTAAATGTTCCACACCTCGCAGCTCTTCTATCTCAGCGCATTCTTCAACAAATAAATATTGAAGCTTTCTGAAGTGTTCCAACCCTTGCATGCACTTGAACTTGGGACATCGAACAACGCACAAAGACCATAAATTTTCCAAAGCTGGCAACTCTTCTATCTCAGCGAGATCACCAACATATAGCCACTCAAACTTTGTGAGGTGTTCCAACCCTTGTATGGTCTTTAGTTTACTACATCTAAAGACCCGCAACGACCACAAAGATGTCAGATGTTCCAGAGATGGCAACACTTCTATCTCATCACAATCACGAACATGTAGTGTTGTAAGGTTTGGGAGGTGTTCCTACATCCTCCCACAGACAAGCTCCTCAAAGATGATGTCCACGTTTCAAGACTGGTGAGCTCCTTTACATTTTCACAATCATAGATACCACAAAGCCTTCCTATTTGCCTCAATTCTTTACAGTCAATCAAGTAAAGTCCTCGAAGGTTTCGGCAAACTCCTTCAGGAAAGGTTACCTCCCTTATCTGTACTCCAACCAGTTCAAATCTCCGGAGCCTCTCCAAACCAAACATACATTTGCCATTGGAGTCGTCCAATTCATTCAACGCTGCTCCTGTTTCTCTTTCTCGTTCTGCTGTTTTAAATTGAAGTTCGCCCAATGGACAATCTTCTATGCGAAAGTATTCGAGATTGTTCAGCCGGAGAATATCCTGTGGTAACTTTTGTATCCCACAAGAAACCAAACTCAACCGTGTCAGTTGAGTCAACCTTCCAAAAGTATCCGGCAAGCATTTCAATCGCGGGCAATTGCTCACCCGCAAATCCTTCAAGCTATTGAGGGAACCGAGGCAAGACGATGGCAGCACTTCCAACAAATGGTCCCCTAAATGCAGAACCTCCAAGTTGCATAGATCTCCAATACCGCTTGGCAATTCTTTTAACTCGGCATCCAACAAATATAATTTTTCCAGGAATCGTTGATGTGCGACCTGGGGAGGCAATTCTTTCAACTTGGAACAACATGAAAGATCCAAGAATTCCAGCGTGGTAATATTTCCAAGTGTCTCTTTGGAAATGGTCACATTCCTACATTCCTTCAAAGACAGACGTTTGAGTCGAGTCAAATTCCCAAAAGAATTTGGCAGCATCGCCAGGCGGGAACAATAAGACAAATCAATGGACTGGAGGTTTGGTAGCTTTCCGATGGAATCAGGCAGCATCTCCAAACTGGTAGCATAAGACAAATCGATGTGCTGAAGATTTGTTAGCTTTCCCAGGCAATCAGGCAACGATCTCATTCTTGTGAAATGTCTTAAAACCAGGCATGTCAAAGAGTGCATATAACAAAATTCCTCTCGCAAAGTTTTGATTTGGACAGTCCCATCATAATCCACAACAATCTTTTCAAGGTACTTCAGTTGTCCAATCGACTTTGGAAAATCTGAAAAGGGAGCGTAGATGTTTAACTCTCGCAACTCGAGAGGCGGCTGCAATGTCCACATTTCCACTGTAAGAAAGATTTCGAGATGATTCTCATCTACAAACTGAGATTGAAATCGAAATAAAAGAATAAGTATAAACACGCAAAATTGCGTACCTGAGATTCCTGTTGCCACAAGGTCTTCAATCTGCTTCCTCTCACTTCTAAAACTCTTAAATGTTCCAGGGGAACCCAAGAAGGCAGGGAAGAATAGGGGCATTTATACCAGCGGAGCCATATGAGATGTGGTGACCGCACCCTCCTCAATATAGCTTCTACATAATAATCTTCACTTGCAAGAATTCGCAAACCATGATAACGGTCTGTATTGAACAGTGCCCGCTTACAGTTTTCCAACAGCTCCTGACTACGCCTTTTGTACCATGACATTTCTGAACGGACACCGAATCCATAATCGAAACCGTCTCGACGATGAACCGTCGAAATCCCGTGAACTTCGGTTGCGACCTATTCAATCATAAAAATAAAAGATAGATAGTATCCAGGGCACAGATCTTGCGTTGAACAAAACAACTTTAAAAATTTTGAACCAAAGAGGAATGTTTGAATCACTTACAGACCACGACGATTCTTCAAATAACTTATCAATATTTTTATTGTTCGTGGCGTCACACCAAAGACGATGGGGCATTGATCTTTCCGCGGCAGTATATCTTCCCATATCTCTAACCTGATCATGCATTTTTATCCGCTTTCCGCTGTCCAGTTCCAGAAGACACTTGTTCTCTAAATTTGAAATCCCCACCGCTCCCCATATCCTTTTTGCTGTATCCATATCTTCTCCTATAGAAAAGCAGGCCATATCTAAGAATATTTGCTGGTACTCTTGGTCGAGTGAATTATAACTAATTTTGAGCGTTTCCCGTATGTCGGCGGGTGGTATCTTGTGAAAATCATTCAATAGCTCTTTCCAATATGTGTCATCTCTTCCACAAAGAAGAGCCCCAGTAACTTTCAATGACAAGGGCAATCCATCACAGGCCCTTACAAACCGTTCCACCAGATCTACAAATCCTCGTGGTGGATGTGGCCGATTGAAGGCATATGAGCAGAACAACTCTTGGGAGTGTGCTCTATTCATCCCGGTGAGCTTATAAATTGATGAATCTGCTATTTCTGAACATAGGAGAGCATGCTTGTCCCGAGAGGTAACTATTATCAAGCTATTGGAACTAAGAACATCCCTAATTGGAAAGAATGCATCCAATTGATCGGCCTTCTCTACATTATCTAAAACTATCATTGCATTACAACAAGGTAGGTAACGTTTAAGGATTATCACACCTTGGTCCACAATCTCAATTTTAATATCCCTGTGTGTCAAGTCCTTAATGAGCTTCATTTGCAAATCAACCAGAGATTTTCTAGCTGCAGTTTCACTAACATCAGATAAAAAGGAGGATCCATCGTACTCAGAGCACCTACGGTTGAAGATCTGTTTCACCAAAGTGGTTTTCCCAATACCACCAACACCTATAATTCCCACAACCCTGGCCTGGACGTCACGCTGCTGCCCCTGCTGCGACAGCACTGTACTTTCAAAGTCTTGTAGCTTATCATCCAAACCAGTTGGATATTTAGCCACAAAAAGTGGTGTTTTTGGAAGTTTTTTCAATACGTTTCGCACAACTTCATCCAGGAGCGCCTGCTCGTTCCTGGATGAGTAACCAATGAGAAACGCTTGGGTAAATATGAAGTGTTGGTAGAGCAATAAGGATAACAATCATACATCTAAGAACAACGCATATGCACTATGATTTATTCTCAAAAACCACATGGTGGAAACATCAGAACATCCCCAAAACTTGTGACATGGGAAATCCCCAAATTTGGTCACATGTAATAGGATATACTCAATACCACAGGTCTCTCACTGATTCAAAGTACCCGAAACTACAACTGTTAACCTAATAACTTTAACTCCTTCACTTAATCAAATTTAATTAATATCAAATACCAATCAAGGAACTAAAACGGACACGAAATAGTTAAAAATGTTTACCCATTAAAGCCCTTCAGTTCGCAACCCTTCAGATTTGCGACATGAGAAAGAGCAGCTCTCCAGCCTTGAATGGTAGCGGAGTCGTGGCGTGGCTTCTCTCCATTATTTTCAGGGTCGCTGCTTGTCTTCTGCTCGAGTTCTTTCAGGGCTTCAGCGTATGCTCCCTTTTTGTCGTTCCACCTGACCTCAGAAGGCTCGACATTGAAAAATATTGGAACAATGGGAGCCCCGGAGTTGAGCATAAGGACTAGTTCGTCGAGGCACCATGTCGATTCCGCATAAGTCGGAGAAAAAATCGCGATGTGCACAGAAGCCACTCGAATAGCGGCTTCGATTTGAGACTTGATGTCGCGTCCGGCCTGCAGTTCAGGCCTGTCAAGAAACGGCCACAATCCATGTTCACGAAGGCGCTTGTCGAGATGGCTAACGAAGGTGTTTTTAACATCGGGCCCCCGATGATTGATGAAAACATCATATCGGGGACAAGAGGTGGAGGCAGAAGACGATGAAGCATCGCCCTTCTGTTGCGGTGGGGTGGATAGGTTTGCCATTTCAGAACAGATGAATGGATGGACTGAAAATAAGAAGAACCGCTGACACAATGAATAAGATGAATAGGTGAGGCGGTTATTCAAAACTGGAAGCAAGAAGCTGCAGCCGAATCCGAGCCCCTTTTGGCCAAACGAGTATTGTATCTCACTATGGGTGGAAAGGATGTGCTGTATCTCAACCAGTATTGTAATGTTATTTTACAACCCCCAAAAAAACGAGTAAGGTAACAGGTAACAAGTTTCTTGCTTGGAACATTCCCGGAGGTTTCTTGATTGAAATATATTCGAAATAATTAAAAGTTCCACCATCATGAGAACTCTTTTTCTTGCTTGGCACATTCCAGGAGGTTAGAGGCATTATTATAAACAAATTTATTGTTGATTTTTCTTGGTTCATGATGGAACATTGTTACTAGGGTTTCGGGTAGTTTTTATCTTTTGGTTTTTCGGGACACCCTTTATTATCTTATTTACATAGTAATTTGTAAATTGATTTTTATTTCATCTTTCATCATATAGTCGTCAAAAATCCAAAAAGCAATTGCCAAGGAATCAATAAATTCAATGTTAATAAAAAATGTTATTAATAGATATTCCTTCTTACTTACATTGAAACACAATTCAGTAAATTTTATTTGATTTCTTAAAACAAAATTCATTTAATTTTAGTTGATTTTTTAATATATAATTAATTTTATTTGATTTCTTAATATAAAGTTAATAGCACAAAAAGCAATTATTAAAAAGGTAAGAAATCTAATATCACACATAAATGTCATTATTTGATGTTTATTCTTACATAATTTATTGAATCTTATTTGATTTCTTAATATATAGTAAATAACACAAAAAGTAGTTGCTATATTAGAGTAAGAAATCTAATATTACAAAGAAACATCATTAATGAATGTTTATTTTCTTTAATTTTATTTATTTTTGTTTTATGATAGGTGGTCCTCTTTTATGGTTATAGCCACTTCTATTTATTGTTTCTTCTCCAATAGCTTAAGAATCCAATATTAGAAAACATACATCCAATATTACAAAGAAATGTAGTTAATGGATGCTCATTTTCTTTAATCTTATTTTACATTGATTAGCTATTGGTTGTGTTTGACAAAAAAAAATACACCTCCTTCATAGTTTAACATTACCAAATGAATTTTATTAGTTTTTCACAATATTTAAATTTATTTATTTAAAATCTAATTAGTTAAATTCTTATAACTCTTATTTTGTAATTATTACTTATGTACAAATATAATTAATAAAAAAACTACTATACAACCCAGTGCCCACCCTTCACTCTATAATGAGAATAATGAGAATACAAGTGGTCACTTGCAGCTTTTTCCTCCGCTTCCTCAAAATAAAACAAATTAATGATACTCTAATCATCATCAACAACATAATAAAAAACTCCCTTATAATTCATCAACAGCCAAAGGAGACACCACCGCCCATTGGCTTTTACAAGTACTAAACATTCTATCAAAACATGCCATCACTTTTCTTCCGGCATACCAGATCTCTGTTGTCTTCACCAACTGTGGATGGTGAGAAAGTGCAAGGGCATGAGAACCAATCGTATAGAATTTAAATTAAGTAGTTCAAATAATCTGCAGTCATTGGTTTGGCTTCCTTTTTCTCTTTATATGTGCAGGTGGGTGCATCTCATGGCATTAAAGCTTAGCATTTAATGTGATTAATTCTTAATTACAATGTTGACTTGTGTACTTATTGGATATGGTTATTATTAAACTGATTAAAGGTTAGCCTTTGTGAAATGGCTCGTCACATTTTTCTAATGGAAAAGTTTTTTTTGGAGTATTGATGCTTATATTTCAAGTTAAAGGTTTGAATGCATAATCATGTCTGGTCCCTAATTCCCACTATTATGGTCCTCAAGGTATTCATCTTAGGACTCACAAACAAGAAGCTCGGAACAAGCTCACCTGTTGGTTATGTGTCAAACAGGGACATACTTCAAATAATTGTCCACAAGGGGTAGAATCCAAACTACAAAGAGGGAAAAAGTCCCAAGAAAATGTTAGAAAATACCAACATGATAAGAAAAAAAGAGAAGAAAGAAATCCATTAGTCCAAATCCATAACTACATGATGTGGTTCCAAACTACATAAAATTGAAAATTGTCCCAATATTCATATCAAAGAAGAAATAAATGTTATGGGGCAAAATTTGTAACCTTGGTTAAAAATCCATGTAAAAATATATAAGACCATGGTGATGAGATACGTATTCCAAGCTCAATGGTGGGCAAAACATCCTAGTGGGTGTACATTTTGGTTATTATGGCTAAGGAAATTGGCAAACGCAAAGGCATTAAAAAGGCAAAAAGGCATTTCTGGCACATTTACTTATGAAAATAAAGGAAATTATGAGAAAAGGGAGGTGAAAGGTCACAGGTTGCATGTGAGGAGGAAAATGATGAAAAATAATGGAAAATGAAGAAAATATAAGTCTCATTAATGAAAAGGCTTCTGAGGATCAGTGGGCAAGCTTGGTCAGTTCAGTTTTGGAGCTCTCTCTCCATTCTCTCTCTCTCATACTCTTGGATACTTAGACTTTTCTTGGAGCACTCTTGGAGAGTGTGGCATACTTGGAGCTTTGGATCAAGAAGGCAAGGGAAGAGTAGGAAAGCGCAAGAGGACATTGGGATCAACTGCTACAACGGGTTTTTCTTGCAGGTATCCAGTTGCATGTATGTTTTCCTCACTAGTTTAGGCATGCATGGCGCATGCATGTGGTTTCTTAATGATGGTGTGTCATTGGCATGGAGGATTGCCTCGATTGATAGTGGATTTTCCTAGCTTTGCCATTTCTTGGATAACCATCATGTTGTGGGTTCGTTTCTTTAATTTTCTGGTTGGTTCTCATGTTTCCTTAACTTGGGTTGAGTTACTAGTTCCTGGAGCCTTGGTTGGAAAGACGCTCTAGAGCCCTAGGTGGGTTGATTTACTAGTCCTAGAGCCTTGGTTGGAAAAATGCTCTAGAGCCTAGTACATGATGTGGGTTGAGTTACTAGTCTTGGAGCCTTGGTTGGACAAACACTCTGGAGCCCGGCATAAGCTGTGGGTTGAGTTACTAGTCCTGGAGCCTTGGTTGGAACAAAAAATCTTGAGCCCTGGAAGGCTTGGATAGAGAACAATATGATGATAATTTTTTGATGTCTGACCATGAGGTGGAATCATTGTTTGATGGGTTGAGGTGGTTGGCCTCCGGAAGCCTTGGATGGTTTTGTATTGATGTGTTTTATGAGATCCCACATTCATGCTTGAAATATGGCACATGAGTGAATGGCTGAAGAGATATTTGGCTCAGCCATTCTATAGTCAGGTGGAAGATGAGTATGAGACCCTTATGCTTAGATATGTTGTTTACACTTGCAGATTACATGTTTGTGATATGTTTGATGAAATGCCTGTCATGGATAGTAGGGGTCCAGTTAAGGGCTTGTTCAAGTATTTTCATTTGCATCATTGTTATCTTTATGTTCTTAAGCTATCATTCAATTCTGGGCAGTGACCTGGGCTCTGGGCCTAAAAAAGTGGCTCAAATCCTGGGGACGCTGGCACAACACTGAGAAAAATAGTCCCTGGACGTTGGCATGCCTTGTCATGACAACGTCCAAAGCCTTCTAGACGTTGTCAGACCCATAGCATGGGAGCGTCTAGAGGTCAAGAGGCCTAAAACCTCAGTGGGACATAGGGGTTGGTTACCATAAGTGTTGGGGTGGTTCGTAGGGGTCCTGTAGCTGATGTAGAAGTTATGTATGATGTGTTTCCGTTGATTCCATTTCCTTAATGTCACCTGGGATGAATCCAATCATAGTAGCATCTCATCACTTCTTTACCCTAGTTGGCTGGTTACTTGGGTAGATGTGGGAGGAGGGTGTTACAAAGTGGTATCAGAGCATGGTTCACCCTGACTGGATGGGTTTTTTGTCGGTAATGCATTCATGCCAATTGCATATGTGTTCCTTATGCTTGTAGTCCATGCGCTTGTTTCATTTGCATGGTGTTAATCATGGTGGTAGTAATATTGCCAGGTGAAGTTGGATGATGTTGTTGTGGTATGTGTCATCATGAGTGTAGGGTTGTATATGTATTTGCTATGCATATCAGTATTTATATGTTGTTATACATGCATCGTCATGGTTATGGTTATGCATGTATGGTAGGTCAGACATGTAGTGTGAAGTCATTGTATGCAATTAGGTCATCATGATGTTATTGGTATGTTATAATGCTAATGTGTTGGCTGAGATATAGTGGGAGATGTGGATCATCAAAGTGAAGTTGCAACACTGGACCTCGAGGCAAGAGTATGTCGTCCTACAGGTTGTATGTTGGCCATGCAGGTATGTAGGTTAAGGATTGTTATATGCATTATGGTTATGTGTATGTGTTTCATTCTATTGATATTATGGTTACAAGTATGATAGATGCTAGTTGATTAGTGTAATCATATGCACATGTGTTGAATAGTCATGAATGATAGTAACTTGTGGTTGTATGCATTGCTATTGTTGTTTTAGGTTAGATAACTTGGTGATTATGTTATATGTTGTTGATGAGTATGATATATAACTTTTTGTTGTTATATGCTAGTAACTTGATGATTAGGGTTATTGCATTTAAGATCTTGATGTTATATATCATACTAAGTTGGATTGGTCTATGCAAATGGTTAGGGTTATGACATTCAGGTATGAGTTAATATGTTGTGATATTATGTCATACTAATCTAGACTGACTGTGCATATGTGATTATTATGTATGAATGATAATTGTTTATGATTTTATGATGTGAACATGTTAGCTAGTGACTATTATGGATATCATGACCTTATTTATGTTTGAGTTGATATGTCGTGGAGTTATATCATGCTAATCTAGATTGATTGTGTAGACAAGATAACCTCCCCTGAGATACATTAAGGTATGAGTTTCCTTATGTCATATATTTGGTGCTTGACTATTTGATTATATCGTCTATTTGATATTTGAGTATTTGGTGTCTATTATGTTGTCTAGTTGATTTATCAGACATGGTACGTTTATAGTTGGTTGAATGTTTTATGAATTGTATAATATGAGTATGTGTTCAAATGATCTTGTTTTAAGATGGTTTTACTAACACATATGTTTTGATACAGTTGATATGTACTTCAGTGTAGTAGGTGATAATTGTAGCACTATGTATTATGATTGATGAATGTGAGTTGGTTGTTGACTATGGATTATGACATGATTGTTAGTATTTGTAAAGGTTGATTTCAAATTGACAAATATGACTGTCTTGTTATTTCGAACATGTGGTTGATATATGTAAATAGTTGTAGGAAAGATGCTTGGTATTAGTATAACAAGGTAACAATTGATGTGTTTAAATAACTAACAGTTGGGTGATGTGACAGCACATAGTAAGCCTCAATTACAATTTGGTAAAAATGTAACATAAAGGAATTGGACAAGAATTCCTTTAGCTATGTTTGGAAACCCTAATTGTAAACGAATGAGTGCTTTGCATACAGGAAGTCTTCTTAACCTTAATCTTGTCTGACATTATGTGGATAAATGATAGATTCATGAACATGTACTTGAAAGGTATATTGGCTAGTCTCTAGTTACAAGTGGATCTTTCAAGGGAATTGGATTCCCTTGAGAGATGGCATGGATGTGTTCAGTTGCAAGCAACGTGTTTCGTACAAGAAGGTAAGGTAACTAGTGTATTGTTATGTTTATTTATGCACTGATAGTTATGTGTTGATGGCAGTATGATGCAGGGGATTGCATGGCAAGGAGACTGCCATGAAATATTGAAGAAGGCTCAGGTTGAATTTTCCCTTAGAAGGATTGGGACCATGGGGATTGAGTCATGATGTTTTTTGTCAGTTTTGTGCTTTTGGTCTTTTAGTGACTCTGTGTGCTTGATTGCGGTTTTGTTTGTGTCATGTGCATGGTCATGCCACTTTGTTTATCGTGTCATATTGTTGTTGGTTTTCCTCTTGTTTACTTCTCGGTCTTCCCATTATTGTTTTGAGAGTCTTGGAATTGGTTGGGGAAGGAGGAAGTTAATGGAGTTCCAGGAGAGTTGTGTGGTACTTGATAGGTAAGGTAAGACCCAGATGAATCTCGATGCATGTATTAGGGTAGTTGAAGGAAAGAGTATGACAACTAGTTGGACTAGTTGGGTCCATTAGTGTAAATGGACGATGGCAGGACATGCATGGGAAAGGTAATCCAGAAAGGTGAGGTGAATGGATTTGAGACATCATATGCCTTGGCTATGTTGGGAATTGTTTTTCTTGATGTTGTGCATGTGTTGCACGCATAAAGGGAGTTCTCTTAACCTTGACCTTATGGTATCTAGTAATTATGTTGTGATCATGATTATGTTGTCTATATGTGTATACATGTATGTATGTATGTATGTATGTATGTATGTATGTATGGATATGTATGTATGTATGTATGTATGTTGTTGTATGCCAGGGACGTTAGGAATCATTCTTGTGGAGGAGTGATTGCTTACATTGGTGAATGACATGATGAAGTTCCTAGTCTTATGGGGAATCAAGTGGGGAGAGTAGTCATGACAAATCTATAAGGTCAGTGTCATGTGGTTATGAGTTGATATTATGTGATTATATTATGTCTATGTTATGGACATGCTATATCGAGGGATACATCAGTGAAATGAAAGAAATGTGAGTTGCGGCATGCTAGGAAAAACATGGAGAGACAATGAAAGAATGGTTGCTTGGTAGAGATAGTGTGGTTTTGGAGGTGTGGTACTATGATTGTGTATATGTTGTATATTTTGTACATGTTGCATATGTATCGTTTTTCGCATGCGGTGTGGTGTATATATAGTGTGTGTACATGTTGTTTATGCAATGTTAGGTATAATGTGGTACAAATAGTGTTGTGTGAATATTGCATATGTAGTGCTGGGTATAGATGGTGCTATGTACATGTTATATATGCAGTGTTGTGTACATATTGTATTGTGTGCATGATGGACATGCAGTGTTTGTGAATATTTTGTTGTGCACATGTTGGATATGCAATGCTGCATACATATGGTGCTATGTACATGTTGTATATGCAGTGCTATGTGCATATGGTGTTGTGTGCATGTTGTACATGTGATTCTATGTACATATGGTGTTGTGTGCATGATTGTACAAGTGGTGTTGTGAGCATATGGTGCCGTGTACATGTTGTACATAGGGTTTTGTGTGTCAGTGGTGTTGTGCACATGTTGTGCATATGCTGTTGTGTATATGTGGTGTTGTTTACATGTCGTGCATATGTTGTTGTGTACATGTGGTGTTATGTACGTCTAGCATTGTGTACACATTGTACAAGTGATGCGGTGTACATGTGGCGTTGTGTACACGTTGTGCAGGTGGTGCCATGTACATGTGATGTTGTGTACATGTTATGCAAGTAGTGTTGTGTATAGGTGGTACTGTGTACATGTTGTACATGTGGTACTGGTGTACATGGCGTATTATGTGCATGTTGTACCTGTTGTGTTGTGTACATGTGGTACTATGTATGTACATTGTGAAGTTGTGGTATCATGACATGTGTATTTGTTATGTTGTACTTTGTGTACATATATTTATTGTGTTTTGTTGTACACTAGATGTAGGTGTATGTGTTGTTGTACACCAGGTGTAGGTGTATGTGTTGGGTGTACACTAGGCATAAGTGTATGTGTTGGGTTGCACACTGGGTGTAGGTGTATGTGTTGTGTGTACATCAGGTGCAGGTGTATGTGGTGTGTTGTACATCGGGTGTAGGTGTATGTGTTGTGTTATACATTGGGTGTAGGTGTATGTATTGTGTGGTGTTGTATGCTTTGTGTGGGTGTATGTGTGGTATGGTGTTGTATGTCATGTGTGGATGTATGCATCGTGATGTACATTGTGTGTATGTGTACGTGATTGAAGAGAAACGAAGGAACTGTGTGTTTTTCAGGTGTGGCAACCAATTTAGAGTGCGTATAGGATAAGGACATCAGCCGAGAGGGATCAAATTTATTCACGTGTAAACTTCTTTAGAGTGTAAAATACATTGTTTTATTTTTCATTATTTAAATTGTATTTTTGAATGCTAAATAGAGTATATATAGGATCAAATAAATGTTTTAACCATAAAAGCTTAAAATTTTCATGATATATACATATTTTTTTAAAATGACATATAATGTATATGCAATTAACATTAAAATATTTTACATAACATGTACATCGAGACATTTTATGATGCTAATTAAAATGGTTTTTTATTATTAACATATTTTTAAGTATATGTCAATATTAATTCGTATTAAAATATTTTATCAATAACCAATTTACAAGATTTAAACATTTTACTTACACATTTCTTTTACTTCTAATTACTTTACAATATATATATATATATATATATATATATATATAGTTGATATTATTTTTCTATTTAGAACATAACTTTTAACTTTTATTTTTATTTTAAAGAGGAACAGACAAACAATCAAACTTACACATCTCCTTCATATTAGGTTGTAGAATGAACCTCTTGGTTCAATGATCCTCTCGACTCAAAAATATCGAAATAATGGGATCCCCAGACTTGAGCATAAGAACTAGTTCATTGAGGCACCATGTCGATTCTGCATAAGTCAGAGAAAAAATGGCTATGTCGACAGAAGCCAATTAAATAACGGATTTGATTTGAGACTTGTTGTTGTGTTCGACCTCTAGTTCAAGCTTGTCAAGAAACACCCACAATCCATGTTCACAAAGGCTCTTGTCGAGATGGATAACGAAGGTGTTTTTAACATCGGGCTCCCTGTTGCAGCTTTTTCTATCCCCTATCACACAATTGCTTCAGAAGATATAGAAGCCTCCTAGAGATAGCCTCTGGGTTGATAGGAGACCAGTGCTTAGGGCATCCGAGAGGAGTTCTTTTGAAGATTGTCTAAGGGCTATCTGCTGCATTCCATACGTCACATAATTGTAAAAGGGATAATTCAAGGATTGGTTCAATAACCCTTCATCAAGGTAAAGTCAAGCAAACACATAGATATAAACACTTAGAGGGTAAATATGGCTAATCTCAAAGACAAAAATCTTAGTTTTGGTGGCTGACACACAACAATAATCATATTAACATTGTTGTTGTAGTATAAATGAATAAGTGGAAGGAAAGGACGGGAATTGGTGCAGAAGGCTGGACAGAACACAGAATCCTAAGTAATAATATCCAGCAGAAATATGGAAGAGTGAGGAGATGAAAATGCAGAAAGAGTGGAGCATGAATTAAGGTCTCATACTCTATGCCTCATGAAGAATTTTGTCACCAAATAACAATAAGTAAATATGTGCACACACAGGTATTGTAGGTTATTAAATAACACAAATAGGTACCTTTTACTACTTAGCAGAAAACATACAACCATAAGGCGAGTGATACCAACAACTTCATTACATTATTTCAGAGGAGGAAAGACATACATGAAGTGATAAAAAATGGGAAACATACTGCACATTGCTCTAATTGGAATCAACAAAACATTTTCATTAATCCTTGAAGATGGAATCCAAATCACCAGTCCATTAGCAATTGTATCAACTCTAAGACCTTATGAACAAGTAAATTGTACCAAAGTGGAACCACAAAATTCAGGCCTCTTGGGTGTAGAATTCCAGAACCTCTGTTAAGTGTTTCTCCCCTCTTTTTATAAGGAGAGGGGGAGCTTTGAAAGTAGTTACAAAATATCTCAATCGAGATCTAGTTGTATGATTGACTCGCTGTCTTAACATGCGAAGGTTTATTTACCAAATCATTAGAAATGATTTGATTATTTTCTTTAAAATGCAGAAATTACATAATAAAAGAAATAAGGAAAACTGAATGATGGTTGAGGAAAATATCTCCCTTCCATTCCTGTGATGGTCTACGATCAGGACACGTCTATGCCACAATGTTCCTCTTTGGCTATTCAGCTGGTTCTCCTATCATCTTCCCCTTAACAACTTGAATTTCCTACTTTCTAGAGCTGGGATTGATCAGTTGTGGTGGCCTTAGTGGTGTCATAGAATCACATCTTCCGACTCATCCATCTCATAACTCTCAATATTATGCTATCAGAGCCCAATATGTATTGTATTGTTGCAATAGTGTTATATCAGAGCTTTTACCCATTGGGGACTTTTATTCTTACAGACATTACAAAAACAAATAATCGATGTCCTTGGCCCCTTTTGTTTAGCCCCTTTCTATTTTCCTCCATGGGATTGGGTGTGGTGACCGGAGGCTTAGCCTTAAGGCGCTAGGGAATTTTTTTCCTACCCGGGGACCCTTTTTCCTTTGTTAAGAGCTTAGTACCCTTGGTTCCATAAGTTCTTCTCGACCATGTACCAACCCTAATATCAAAGCCCCCTTATCGACACATTTTCAATTGCTAACTATTACAAAGTGCCGACATTTTCTGACCTCCGATATGAAATCATCACGCCACGTGACACTTCCTGAGTGGCGACATGTGTCACCCATATTATCCCCCCAGGCCCCTAAAAACGCCAAAACTACCTTCCATGTGTCCCGTCGTACTACCACATCATGCTGACATCGGATGTCATTGTAGATTTATCGAAACCAATCATATTGTAGCACCCTCTGGGTTAAATGTGCATATAAAAGACATAATAAGAACAAAAATACAGTAAACATATCAGCCATCAAAATCCATATATACGTTAGTACATTTGTGCATGAAAATCAAGGGAATGAAGTTTTCATTAATAATGCAATGAACCAACTAGAGATGGGACTACCACATTCCACCTGACCATAGATTGGCTGAGACAAGTCTCTCTTCAGCCAATCACCCCCGTGCCATATTCCAAGCATGAATGTGGGATCTCATAGAACAAATCAATCAAAACTCATCCAGGGCTTCCAGAGGCCACCCACATCAACCCATAAAACAATGATTCCACCTCACAGTCGGACATCACCAAAAACCATCATCAGATTGGTCTCCATCCAAGCCTTCCAGGGCTTCCAAAGTGTTTGTCCAACCAAGGCTTCTAGAACTAGTAACTCAACCCATAGCTTATACAGGGCTTTTAGAGAATTTTTCCAACCAAGGCTTCCAGGACTAGTAACTCAACCCGCCAAGGGCTTCCAGAAAGTTTGTCCAACCAGGACTTCTAGTACTAATAACTCAACCTAAGCTGTTACAGGGCTTCCAGAGCGTTTGTTCAACCAGGGCTTCCAGGACTAGTAACTCAACCCAAGCTATGGAAAAATGAAAACCAACCAAAACAAAGCAATGAAAGTAAACCCACAATCACCATGCCTATCCAGGAAATGGCAAGGCTAGGCAATCCACTATCAATCTCGACCATCCTCCATGCCAATGACAGATCATAACCAAGAAACCACATGCATGTGTCATGCATGCCAAAACTAGTGAAGAAATCTTACATGCAACTTTGTACCTGCAAGAAAATTTGTTGTAGCTGCTGATTTCGATGCCTTCTTGTGCTTTCCTTCTCTTCCTTTTCCTTCTTGCTCCAAGAATCCAAGTATGCCACACCCTCCAAGAGTGCTCCAAGAAAACTCTAAGTATCCAAGAGTATGAGAGAGAGAGAGAGAGAGAGAGAGAGAGAGAATAATGAGAGAGCTCCAAAACTGAACTGACCAAGTCTTTCCCACTGATCCTCATAAGCCTTTTTATTAATGAGGCCTCTATTTTCTTCATTTTCCATTATTTTCCTTCATTTTCTTCCTCACATGAAAAATGTGACCTATCACTTTCCTTTTCTCATAATTTCCATTATTTTCATAAATAAATGTGCCAAAATACCTTTTTGCCTTAACCATTGCCTTTGTCAATTTCCTTAGCCATAAACAACCAAATGAACCCCCCCTAGGATGTCTTGCCCACCATTCAACTTGGAATAAGTGTCCCATCATCCGTGGTATTTATATATTTTTACATGGAATTTTCACCAAGGTTGTTACACATATGTTGCCGCATGTAGCTTATCAGAACCATTCATATGCTGCCCCATGTCCTACTAGAGGAGAGAGAAAAGGGCCCGTCCACCTTTGGTTTTGTGATGAAATCCTTTATTAATTCTTATCGACACCCCTTGGCAGCTTTTAGTGTTATTGGAACTTTTAACAATATCACAACTTTTTAAAGGTTGTCATCTGAAGAAGTTCTAATTCTCCGATTGTCGATATGCCTAGTGTTGTTGGACCTTCGATGTCGTTGGACCTTCGATATGTGATTACCGATATGTCGGGTCCTCTAATATGCGATCACTGATGTGTTAGGACTTTTGATATGAAATCACACATATTCTGATATGCCTTCCCAAGGCTTCAATCCTTGAAACTTTAGAAGACCATATCTTTTGATCCAAGAGTCCATTTTTGGACTTCCACATATAGTTGGAAATCTTGTTCAAAGCACTTTCCAATGGAGAGGGTTTGATGTAGGCTTTGAGTCCTTCTATGGCTTGGAAGATGACTACAAAATTCTCTACTCTTTTGCACTCTTTTGACATTATTTGGCACTGTTCAAATAAATTTTCAGTAAGTGACAACATTGGCTCCAATTAGGGACAGTGCCTTGCTGACAAGGCGCTGAGAACTTGCAGACTAGCAACCTTCACCATTAGGCATGGAGTCAAAAATATAATGAACCTATAAAACTATAAAACCTCCCTGGAACTTTATTCATTGGGATTCCACTTCTCATAAAAACTAAAATGTATAACTACAAATTCTAACAATTGGAAATTAAATGGTCACCTAGTTAGCTTATTTATATACAACTCCTACTTATGCATAGGGCTCAATTCACCCAAGTGAGATCAACCTTCCAATGATACCAGGTCAGCATTTGGGTGCTGGACCTAATTCCTCCATGTTGCTGAGATTTAAAAATCGAAACAAGCATGCACCATGAAAAATCTTCAAACAAAATACTTGATACATATGCGAGAAACAACATTTGTTGCTAACCAAAGAATGTTGTCATGTAGTCAACTACTAGGTCATAGAACTGACGAGAAAAATTTGTGGTTGTCTCCCTCTCTTGAACTGTTTCCCAGCAGGAATCTTTCTACAACAGGAAGCCACAAACATTGCTTGGCTCTTCAACTTTGGGCTCCTCTTGAAGGAGTTGTTGTTGGTAATATTCTCCCCACTGTTTGTAAGAAAATCCCTTTGACAATCTACAACCATCTCATCCTCCTATGAATCATGTGAATCATAGATTAGAGAATCTTTCTCGACTTCAATACTAGCTTCTTGAACTTGTTCTCCATTTAAAGGATGTGAATCGTGAATTGGAGCCTATTTGTTGACCTCTTGGTGGGCCTCCTCTTTTTGTGCATCTTCCCATGACTAGGATTGTTGCAATCCTACATTGCTCAACATCCCATCGAAGTCATACAAATCGTAAGAAGGAGAATAATCAAATTTGGTAGAATAAGATCTCTAAGGGTTTATTTTCAACTTGATAACGTCTCCTTCTTCCCTTTCTTGATTTTTAGGTAGTGCTTCTTGATGCAAGTATAAGTTTTCTTGGAGTTGAGCCCCACAAACATCTTCAGCAAGATCATTAACCTCATAAATATTTTCAACATTAAAATGTGCACAAAAATCTTCAAACATAGCACCGGTGGATATAATATTTTGCAAAAATGATTTAATGCTATGTGAAATCTCTTTAAGGAAGAAATGTTGCCATGAGGTATTATTTCGTACCAAAGTCTAGCATCTCCCTCTAAAGAATACATGAACAATTTCATTTTCACATCTTCAAAACAAATACCAAGTTGTTCCATGCATTCATGAAAATCCTTGAGGTGCTGGTCCAACCTTCTATCTGTGTTTTCACTTAAACTAGGAAAATAGGTATACGATTCATGAATTGAAGGGACATGACGGGGATAACCAGAAACAAAAGAAAAATCCAGTGGGGAAAATTTGTTGGCCAAGAACGCATGAATGACCATTTTTAAAACCCTTTTAGGTGAGTGGTCTCAAGTTCAAATGTAGGGGAAGTTTTCTAGTGTTTAGAATCAAAGCGAGTATGAGGCCTCTTGAAAGCCAGAATGACCAATAAGGCTATAGATAGTGGAGTAGCTAGGGTGTTTACAATAAGATTCAAACAATGGAGTTGCTAAGGTGAGAGATCTTCAACCCACACTTCCCTTGCTCACCCGACAAAAGGAATGTAAAATTGTTGTACCCAGGGAAAAATATTCTGATTCGTTCCATGACAATGGCACAAGAAAAATGTTGTAGATGATTGATGAAAAAATCATATCAGGGATAAGAGGTGGACGTAGAAGACGATGAAGCATCGCCCTTCTGTTGCGGTGTGGTGGGTAGGTTTTCCATTGATTAATGGATGGATTGATAGGCTGAGACAATGAAAATAAGATGAACAACTAAGACAATGAATAGGATGAATAGATGAGGCGATTATTGAAAATTGGAAGGAAGAAGTTGCAGTCAACACCTCGCCCCTTTTGGCCAAACATGTATTGCACTATGGGTGGAAAGAGTGTGCTATATCTCAACCAGTATTGAATGTTATTTTATAACCCCCAAAAAACTAGTAAGGTGGGGATTAGTACTCGTAATCAAAACATGTAACAAGAAATTTCTTACTTGGAACATTCCCGAAGGTTTCTTGATTGAAATATTCCAAATAATTAAAAGTTCCAACATCACAAATCTTTATCTAAACCTACCTTTCACTTTTGTCACGAGAAACGATAGATTGTGGATATGTGTGATATGTATTACTATAAACAAATTTATTTTGATTTTTCTTGGTCCATAATGGAACATTGTTAGTAGGGTTTGGGGTAGGTTTTATCTTTTGGTTTCTCGGTACATCCTTTATTATATTATTTCCATAGTAAATTGTAAATTGAATTGTATTTCATCTTTCACCATATAGTCAATAATCCAAAACGCAATTATCAAGGAATCAATAAATTTAATGTTACCCAAAAATGTTAATGGATGTTCATTTTAACTTTAATTGAAACACAATTCAGTTATTTTTATTTGATTTCTTAATATATAGTTAATAGCACAAAACGAAATTGCTAAAAGAGTATGAAATCCAATATCACACATAAATTACATTGTTGGATGTTCATTCTCACATATTTCATTTAATGTTATTTCATTTCTTAACATATAGTTAATAATACAAAAAGAAGTTGTTAGATTGGAGTAAGAAATCCAATATTGCAAAGAAATGTCATTAACGGATGTTCATTTTCTTTAATTTTTTTGTTTTGTTTGTTTTATGATAGGTGGTCCTCTTTTATGGTTATGGCCACTTCTATTTATTGTTTCTTCTCCAATAGATTAATAATCCAATATTATAAAACATAAATCCAATAGTACAAAGAAACATCATTAATGGAGGCTCATTTTCTTTAATCTTATTTATTTTTGTTTTATGACAAATGGTCATCTTTTATAGTTATGATAGGTGGTTCTCTTGTAGGGTTATGGCCATTTATATTTATTATTTCTTGTAGTTATCATAACAATAAGACCATGGTGGATTAGAATCAATGGAATATTAAGAAAAAAAATAGATGAAATAAGGGATCAAGAAAACATTCTACCCTAACCTACAAGCAAGATATAACATTGTAATGAATATGGGATCATTTCATGCTTGTGACTAAACTAAGCTTCAAGTTAAGTTTTATTCAAAAAATGACAGTAGTTCCTAGAAATTTCCTACTATTGTTTTGTCATTAGAGAGTATGCTTTACAATTAGGGAGAGAAACATGCTATAGGAGCATAGTCAAAAGCCATAGTAGAGAAGACATAAAGACTAAGAAGAAGGAGCAAAGCAAGCCACAAACTAAGCTATAATGAAGTAACAATCCCACTAGTGGGAGAGGCACACACAAGGGAGCCATAACATTTTCTAGCCTTATCATTTTTATTGTCTATCCAATGTATAGCTTTTAGATTGCAACCATGAACTCTTATTGTACAGTTTGTTTGCCAAACAATTGGCTAGAGTGCAAAACAACACAAGGTATATTAAAATATTATCAACACACACAAAGTTAACAAACTCTAGAGATAATTTCCCTTATCTCCCTAGTCTACTCAACATTTACTCCTATAAGAGATAGAGAAAACCTTAAGGTTGAGCAATGGGCATACATAAGCATACAAAGGATTGTGCTAAGACATGTTAAATATATTGCATGCCAAACTTTTTTGTCTATGTAAAATAATAAAGTGAAAGAAATTATATACTCAATAATGACTCAAGTCTCATGGTGTATCAATGTCTTTACTCATTCTTTACCAAACACTTGAGTATCTCTCTTAGCATTACTAATAGCAACTATCACCTAACATACATCCTAAGTCACTCTCTTCATTCTTTACCATCCTCTTGAGTATATCCCTAGTGTTACTAGTACCAACTGTCACCTAACATCCATCCTAGGTCACTCTTTTAGCACAACAAAACTTGAAAAAAACTTTCAAAACTACCATATTAAGAGTGAATATAGAAATTCTACTACTTACTGTTTAGTCAATTTAGTATGTCCTAAATTGCTACATTAATTATCAATTCGGGAGTCGTAAACTGATGAAGTGTGGCGCATTATATGTGAAAAACAGCCTCTTTCTTACTTTTTATCAATTTTATCTTGTTTTTTTGGGGGTTTTATCTCGGTTTGTCTCCTAATGCAAATGATAATCCTATTCCTAAGTTTTAAGAATACTTTTAGAAGGCAAGTTTGGGTATAGATTTTAAGGCAATTATGTCCTCTATAATGATTTCCAGAACTTAACACTTCAAAAGGTCTTAAAACATACTAGTGATGAAATCAATACTTGAACAAGAATGTAAATGTGCAGCTACTTGAATAAAAAAAGTGATGAACTACTGATCATGAAATCTCTATCTCTGCTGCTTATCTAAATACTGAAATAAAAGTTAAGCTATTGCACTCAAACAAATCAAAAATTGCAAACTAATAAAAGTAAAATCAATTCACTTCATTTATAGTCCGATAGCTCACCAAGTAGTCTAAGCTATGGCTCTAGAGATAACGACAATAATATGAGGAATTGATATCTAATTGCAGAAAAATAAAGCTAAATCAAATCACATCATTCATAGTCTGATAGCTCACCAAGTAGTCTAAGCTATGGCTCTGGAGATAACATCAATGATATGAGGAATTTGATATCTAATTGCAAAAAAATAAAACTAAAATCAATTCACATCATTCATAATTCGATAGCTCGCCAAGTAGTCTAAGTTATGGCTCTGGAGATAACATCAATGATATGAGGAATTTGATATCTAAACTAACTGAAAAAGCAAATGAATAAAACTGAAATCAAAGCATAACTGAAATTGAAAATATAAGAAAAGCAAAGTCAGTAGAGAGGTTATTCTCATGTCACTAGTTATCGTAAAAATTGTGTGAAAATACCCGGGCCTAGCCTATCTTGAAACACACACTGATCAGTGTTAGCAACAATATACAATACTAAAAAATCATGTACAGGACTGTAATGTTAACACCATGACTATCTTATGAAATATGTACAATGGAAGTAAGGAAACGATACATAAAATTGTACAACAATAAAGAAAACAAAACCTCAGCGTGCAGGGGCCCTTTGCACGGCCTTGGTCAACACGTTATCAATATGGAATTACGCTCACATAGTCATATAAAATAGAGTATTGATATATTGCAAAACAGAGGAAGAATCCTCTCGTTACAACAACGGGATCAATTCACGGCACAGTACAATGACTAACAACAAAACGACATCAAAAACTAACTCTACATGCGTTTGCAAACACGTTATTTATAAAGAAAATTACATAACCGTTTTCTCATGAAACACCTTCAACAGAGGACATGTAAAAAGACAACGTCCGTGGGTGTAGCATGATGGTTACCGAGATCATTCAATCTATCAAAAGATGATTGTTGGATTTGCATCGTGGGGGCAGTCTACAGCTGTCAAAATGAACCCAGAGATGTAGGAACGGCGTCGGACCCTTCACGTGTTGAAAAATAGAGACTTGTTGCCGTAGGACTCCTTTGTTTGACCAAAACTTTCCTTCATTAAGCCGACTAAACCAATAGGACCTGATCCATGTCCAGATCATTCCTGGACTGCCCACGTGCCTCATTTTGCTTGATGACACCTGTAATATAAAGATCAACAAAAACAGTGGCAAAAAGTTGAATCAGCTGCGGAAAGTGGCTATATTCCGCAGCTAATGAGAAAAATCTAATTCAAATAGCAAACACAAAAACATAGTTAGAAAACCACTTAAATGCTCTTTTAGAATCAATATGCAATGGTCTCTGATAGCTTATGAGGTATTGGTGAAGGGAAAAAGTCTAGGAAAATGTGTAGGAGAGATGTAGTTTCAGAGCTCAACATACCCCCATTGTGAAGGTGTTGCATGTACTCATGCAACCAAAACTTTGATCATCCTCCTTTCAGTTCATGTGTTCTGATACCTCTGCCAACACATCCAACCTTCTTTTCTTCTTTTTTGGAACCACTGTCATCCTCGGCTTCCTCATTAGGCACTTGAATTTGAGGTTGATGAGAGCCCTGCTCAACCTCCTGTTATTTTTCTTCAATTTTCTATTTTTTCTTCTACCATAGCCCAAGATGCAACATGGTGTTGTCGTGAATAGTATTATCTAACCTGCCCTGTTCTTTCAATGTTTCATTTTCTCTTTTGATGTGTCTATTTAGGACCTCCAGCTCAAAAACTTCCTGTTTTAGTGATTGGATTTGAGCTTCTTGGGATGTATTAGGTTGGGCAGATGAAGTGCCTTGATCTGTGGCAGTTTTCTCTAACGTTTCAATATAATCATACATTTCTTGCTGGGTTGGATCTATCTCAGGTGTAGTCTTCCTTGGGCTGTCCCCAAAATCTGGTTGAGAAGGATTGATCTCAAGATTTGGTTGAGAAGGACTAATCTCAAAATCTGGCTGAGGAATAGGAGTATAGTGTGGGCCACAGCCAGGAGGGATTGTTGGAGGTTGTTCCGGTGTTTCCCCTCCTAAATCAATAAAGTGGGGCCCTTTAGTTTGTACTTTCCTCAGTTTTCCTTTAAGTCTGGAGCTCCTCCTTAAATTTTGTGATCTAGTGTCTTCTTTCTCCACACTCTGTTTTTCTTTCCCTTTCCTCTTTACTGCAGCTGATTGTTCCTGAAGATAAACTAGTCTTTCAGAAAGTATTTGGTGGTCCTCTTCTGAGGAAGGTTCTGGGGTTTGATAGACAGCTTCAATGTTTCTTTTCCCCTTTAATTTTCTTTGCTTCCTATCCTCAGTTCTTTCCTTCCTACTTTCTGGCAGCTTTTCTTCCTTATTAGTTTCTTTAACTATGTTAGTAGGAGTGTCCTGAATTCTCACACTTGTTTTCTTTCTCCTACTTTTCCTTGCTGAGCTGCTCTCGGGTGTTTCAGGTGGATCTTGAAAGAAGTTTCTAACCAAAAACTGTTCCCAGGTGTCCTTCTTTTCCTTTAACTATTTTTCTATCAAAATTTTCACAAGGCCGTGATGGTACAGGTGGGGTTCTATGTCCTCCAGATTCTTTTGGACAGTTATGGACATCTTTTTCAGACTATTCAATAAAAAGTAAGGCAAATTGATAGTTTGATTTTCTAGAAAATTCATTAGCAACCGGGTGTGGTACATATACATGGACCCGAACCGTCCCTCACATGTAATAAACTTCTGGATTATCAATAATAGACTGGCCCACTTTTCTTCTAAAGCAGAGACAGGGATACCACGTTTGAAAATGGTTATATCCATACCTGGATTGCGTAGGATAACCCTCCAGGCCCTCTCGTCAAAGCTTTTGTTTTTGAACCACTGTTCCCCCTCCTGTGGGAGTTTCGTTGCTGCAGCGATAGATGCCTCTGTGACTGAAAATTTAAGGTCTCCAACCACAACTTCCACGACATTAAAATAACTCACAAAAGTCTTCGTAATTTCTTTGTTGTAGCCTCTGAATTTTTGGATGAACCATAGCCACCGTGCCTTCCTTAGTATGTTTTTCAATTGGGGATACCCCTCCATGAATTTGGGCCCTTCCGGTTCTGCTCTTAACAAAAGACCCATTCCTACCTCCTGCCTTAAAATACGTCTGAGTGAATAATGGATTGACGGAGGTGAAACGGATATGTTAGCGGGGGAATGGCAAAGGTTTGTGGAGAAAAACCAGTAATCGTAAATGAAAGAGTAGAGAACAGGTAATGAGAATGAATTCGCGGGAGTGTAAACAGGCTGGAAATAACAAACGAGATAGTATGGGAATAGAGTGAGCTTAGCTTTTGAGATAGATGGCTGCGGAATAAGTGTGAGAACGTTCTCAAAATGGTTGTGGAATGTGCGGCAAGATGGAGCCGTGATCAAATAGATAACGTCCTCATAATTACCTGATTCAGCAGGTGGAATGCCAACGTACAAATAAACACAAGTTAAATTCGGAGGCGAACCATGAGGCCGTTAAAAATTAATGCAAGGTTCGTGGAGAAATCATGTAAAGGTCATGGAGTGGTTATGGAAGCTATCAAAGGCTAATCATTACATATAATGGAGCCGTAGTTTCATAACTATATAGAATGTGCTTTTTAAAAATGCTATTTGAAATAAATCTTGCTCATACCTTGGAATTTTCGCCACTTTCATCCATTATCCTTTGATTATCTACTTCCTGTTGGTGCTTTAGGTGCTTTGTATCTTCAAAATATTTTCCCTTGTCATACCTGCACTTGGTTCTCATCATTATTTGGCTAACATCTGACTGTTAGTGCTTAATAACAGAGTGTTAGCTATGGAATCAATCAACTGGTTGCGGAATCAGTTTCTAGCTTCAGAAACTGAATTCAGTTGCAGAAACTGATACAGTGAACATATGACTGAATGGAGATGGATGGAAATGAATGATGACTGAGTGGATGATATATGAAAACTGGTCATGAAGGGAATTTTATTGGCGAAATGAGATGATGAAATGAAATGGAGTGAGTGAAATGACATGAAACTATGAATACAATGAGGAAAGATTTTTTTTGGAAAATATAGGGCGTCAGGAGTTCCTGATTTTCACCCTGTATTTTCTGTATAAGACTGCCAATTAGTGATTGGTTTTCAGGCTTATACATTAAAAAAAAAAAAAAAAAAAACAAAAACAAAAAACAAAAAAGAACAAAGACTAGGCTGGTGGAGAAGAAGGATTTTTCTGCACCAGCCTTATTGCAGAACTATCTTAAAAGATTTTGACAAATTCCTCTTTTGCGAGTGGCTTATGATAGATATTTAATCTTTGGCCATTCACAATAAGAGGAGTTTGATGTTCATCAATGGTTTTGATTCTTACCGCTCCATTGCTAAAGATTTTATCAATCTCATATGACCCAAGCCAATGAGTCTAAAATTTTCCTTTGAAATCTTTAAACTTGGAATTAAATAGCAATGCCCAATCTCCTTCTTGAAAATTTTTCTCCTTGATGTATTTGTCATGCCACTTAGCTCTTTGATATTGAACTAGATCAGTTCTTAGGATTTCTTCTTGTTTGATCTCATCTAGCTCATTCAACTGCCATCTTGAAAGTTTTGACTTGGAACTCAATGGGGAGTAGGACTTCTTTCCCATAAACAAGTTCATAGGGAGAATGTCCCGCTGTATTCCTCCATGTAGTTCTGTAGGCCCATAAGGCTTCAGGAAGCCTTTCTGCCCAATCTCTTCTGTGTATATGAACAGTCTTGGTAATGATGCCTTCAAGAACTTTGTTTGTAGACTCCACTTGACCATTTGCTTACGGATGGTAAGGAGTAGATTTTCTGTGCTTGACCTTGTACTCTTCCATCAGCTTCTCCACCAGTTTGGATGTGAATTGTCCTCCTTGATCTGTCACAGTTTCTCTTGGAACACCAAAGCGAGTAAAAATATCCTCATAAAGAAAAATAACTGCATGCTCAGTAGCAGAAAATAATGCTTTGGCTTCTACCCATTTAGTGACATAATCAGTACATACCAATATATACTTTCTTTGTTTAGATGGTGGGTTAATAGGTCCAATAAAATCTAAAGCCCATTTTTCAAAGGGTTCAATGAGTACCTGTGGCTGCAATGGAATTTCATTTGAAAGGGTAGGTTTCCCTACTCTTTGGCAGCTGTCACAGCTTTTGACATATTGGTTTGCATATTTGAAGAGGGATGGCCAATAATATCCTAAAGAGAGGATTTTATAGACTGTCCTTTTGTCAACAAAGTGTCCTCCGCATGGTTCATCATGGCATGCTTTGAGAATATCAGGCATTTCATCTTACCTAACACATCTTCTGATCACAAAGTCTGACCCTGTTTTAAAAAATTCATTAGAAATCCATGAATATTTTGAACTCTTCTGAATAATCTTTCTTCTTTCACCAGGAAATAAATGTGGAGGTAGTTTCCCTGTAACCAAGCAGTTAGCTATATCTACATACCAAGGAGTCTTAGTGGTTAATGCAAATAAATATTCATCAGGAAACTTGTCCTCTACAGGAGAATCTTCTTTAGTATTCTGAATCCTAGACAAGAAATCAGCTACTGTGTTTTGTTTCCCTGGTCTATCTAACACAGTAATATTGAATTCCTGTAAAAGTAAGAGCCACCTTGTAACTCTGCCATTAGTAATGGGTTTGTTCATTAGATATCTAATTGCAGAATGATCAGTATGAATAAAAGTTTCATAGCCTGTTATATAATGTCTAAACTTATTGATTGCATGAACAACAGCTAAGAACTCTTTTTCAGTCACAGTATAGTTCAACTCCGTAGGAGTTAAATTTTTACTGGTATAGTAAATGGCATAAGGAACTAAATCTTTTTGTTCCAATACAACCCCTAGAGTTGTATCTGAAGAATCTGTAGAAATATGGAAAGGGAGTTTCCAATTTGGTCCTCTCAAAATAGGCGCTTCATATATTCTTGTTTTCAAAGTTTCAAATGTTGATTGGCAATCAGGACCCCTTTTGAATTCACAGTCTTTTGTAAGCAGTTTGAAGAGTGGAGATGCTCTTTTAGTGAAGTTTTCTATAAATCTTCTATAATATCCAGTGAATCCCAAAAAACTTCTAACATCTTTTTGACAATATGGAATAGGCAACTTGGAGATGACTTCAACTTTTTATCTATCAACTTTAATCCCATCCCCTGAAACATGATGTCCCAAAATAATACCTTCAGTAAACATCATAAAGCATTTTTCATGGCTTAGTGAAAGGTTTGTTTCTTTACATCTTATGAGGACTTTTTCCAAATTTTCTAATGCCTCTTCAAATGAATCATCATAAACTGTAAAATCATCCATATAAACCTCTACACAATCATGGATTAGATCAGAAAATTCCTAGTACTGCTCTTTGGAATGTTGCAGGTGCATTACATAATCCAAAAGGAAGCACTCGATAAGCAAAATTTCCCCATGGACAGGTAAATGTGGTCTTATCCTAATCTTCAAGTGCTACCTGAATTTGATTATAACCACTAAAACCATCCAGAAATAAAAAGTACTTTTTGCCTGCTAATGTATCTAATATTTGATCGATAAAGGGTAAGGGAAAGTGATCCTTCAAAGTTGCTTTGTTCAATTCATTGTAATCAATGCATACCCTCCATTTACCATTCTTTTTGGGTACTATAACCAAAGGAGAAACCCATCGACTATCTGAAATTGGGTAAATGAAATTTACATTGAGTAGTTTTTGGAGCTCTTCTTTCACTATCTCCCTAAGATTTGGATTCATCCTTCTCTGAGGTTGTCTGATTGGTCTACTGTTTTCCTTGATATAGATATGATGGATGCAAGTCTTAGGATCAATACCTTTCATATCAGTATACTCCCATGCAAATGCAGTAGAATGTTTTTGCAAGATTTTGGTTAGCTCTTCCTGTTGTGACGTTTCCAAATTTTTGTTGATATTCAGTGTTTTTCCTGGAAAAATCTCAATGGTAGAGCTACCAAACTCTTCCATAGAGTAAAGAGACATTTGTCTTGATGATAGATATTCAATATCAGAATCTAATTGAAATTGTGTGTGGTCATATTCTGAAGATGTTTCAAAATTTTCTAATGTGTTCAAAATTTGACTATCTTCACTAATTTCAGAAATAGTAAAGACAGGTTGTATAATATCTTCATCATCAACCCATTCATTGTCTCCTACTTCTGTAATTTCCTTTGTTGGAGGATACAGATTGAATTTCTTTGTTGAACTACCATCAGAAATGTACATATCTCCAGATCTACAACTAATGAAAGCATCAACTGTGGCTAGCCAAGGTCTTCCTAAGATGAGTGGATGTCCTCCTAGATTACTCTTGGGAGTCAAAATCATGAAATCTACTGGATACTCCCAAGAATATAAGGAGACTGAAATATCTTCTAGTACACCATCTGGTTTGATTATTGATCTATCTGCAAGTTGCAGTAAGGTGGGTGTAAAAAGAAGATTAGGAAGTTTAAGCTATTCCATAGTCTGTCTACTCATACTGTTGATAGCAGCCCCTAAGTCAATCAAAGTGTTTGGAATTTCTATCCCATTTATATGTGTCTTGACAATTGGACTACCTAGATCTACATACTTCTGCATGGTAATTTTTCCCATCATGATGTCTACAATTTTTCCTACCATGTGGATTCTTCTTGTATCTCTTGGTTTCCTTCCTGGTCTTTTAAGACTCAACTCCTTTATTGTTTTTGCTAGAATAGGAATCTCTCGAATGGCTTGTAGCAAGGGAATCTTGATACAGACATTCTTCAATTCATCTAGAAAATCATAGTTAGGCAACAAGATTTGTTTTTCCACCCCTTTGTCAATTTGTAATCTTTCAGGGAAAGGAGGCGTGGATGAAGATGCAGGTTGCTCAACTATAGGAGTTGTGGGGGTTGACTCTTTTTCTTTTTCTTTTTGAATGATTGGGTTTTGAAGAGATGCTTCCTCAGAACCTTTATTGACTTTAAGAGAATCCTCCTCAGAAGTACCTTGCTCTTGAACATCTATAGAAGGTTTTTCTAGAACTCTACCAGATTTGAGTTGGACATCATTAAGAGGAACAATCATATAGGTAGGAAATTGTTGTCCTTCTACCATGTGAGAATTTTGAGGATTTTTGTTGTTGGGATTTGGAAATGGCTGGGCTGGTAGTTGATTTGTCTTTTGTTGAAATGGAAGCAAGAGTTTAGAATTTGGATTTTGTTGAGAAGGTTGTTGTTGTGGGAATGGTAATGAAAGTTGTGGGTTTTGATTTGGAATTGGTGGATTTTGTTGATTTGGAAAATATGGAGGATATTGATAAAATTGAGCAAATCTCCCATAAGGATTTTGCATCCCTTGTGCCCATGATTGGTATGGATTTTGAGATTGGGGCCAAGGTTGTTGCCAAGAATTCCAATTTGGTGGGAGCTGAAAGTTCATAGAATTGTTAAATCCCTGATTTTGTTGCCCTTGCCATGGTCTTCTTGAAACAAAACAAAGGGACTCTACTGAATTTGGATCTTCCTGAAATACAGCTTTGAGCCCAGGAATTGAAGGACAATCCTTGGTATCATGGCTTTCTGAGCAAATCACACATGTTTCTACAACTTTTGCATCCAAGGGGCATTCGCTTAGAGCATGTTTCTTTATACATTTTGGATGAAAGATGGCCAAGGCATCAGCTTCTTCTTTTTGCTTGTTTTGTATTTTAAGGGTGTCTAGTTGTTCACTAAGGCTCTCTAGAATATCAGTTTTGAACTCATCAAGCATATTACCAATCTCTGCCCTACTTACTGATCTAGTTGCAGATTTGTTTGCTCTAATAAGAGAAGGATCTCTCAGCCCTTTCCCAGTTTTAGATTTTCCCCTTGAGAGATGGACACATAGTTCTGCTATGTCATGAAGTGGAAGTATCTCCCTTCCCCATCATGTTTAAAATATCTATCCATTCATCTCTAATGGCTTTCAGTAGAAGGGCCTTCAAGGTTTCCTCATCTAAATTACTCATTTTTTCTCTCTTTAAGTTGTATTGAAATCTTTCAAGTAAATCCTCCAAGTTTTCATCTTCTTTTTGCATCATCTTGAATACCTCATCCTTATGATTGGTGGGCATACAATAACCCAGGTATCTATCCAAAAATGTTTGTTTCATATCATTCCAAGTCCTAATAGATCGAGTGACTAATCCCATGAACCATTTCAAAGCAACTCCTTTCAATGTTGAAGGAAACAATTTGAGTTTTTGAGAGTCTTCCATATAGTCATAGGTTCGGCACAAGACTTCAAACTCAAATAGAAATGTTTCAGGATCCTCACTTCACAACCCGTAAAAGTTTGGGAGGACAAATGGTGAAATGTTTTTCGTTGTTATATGAGTTTCCTCATCGGCTATAGGGAATCCAAATGAGTTATCTCCATCCCTATTTCCCCCATTGTTACCTCTACCTCCTCCATTGTTTCCTCTTCCTCTACCTTGACCCCCTCCTCCAAATCCATTTACTACTTCCTTTGTCATGATAGTTTCCTCAGAGTCCTTTAGTTCTTCTATTAATGGTGAATGAGGAAGAGCTTCTCTCTCTTCTTCTTCAGGTGATTCTACTTCTTTGATTACAATATGTTCCCCTATAGAAGTGAAGAAAGGTTCTTCTCCTAGATTAGATTTAATGGATAGTGTGGGAGAGTCTCCTAATTCGGCTGCTGCCCCTTGAATTCCAGGAATCCTAAGGCTGGGAGTATGAGTCGGAGATGATGGAGGTGTATCTTGTCTATGCCTTGAAGTAGCTGGAGTTGTGAAAATCGAACTTTTGGCCCTAGCTATAAACCTTCCCTAGAATCTCTTGCTCTATGCATGTCATTTTTTTTATCCCTTTTTTTTTTAAGTCGGGCTAATAATTCTCTTTCTGATCTTCCAGGTCACACTAGGTGCAAGAAGAGAGCATAATCAAGAAATTATTGAACTAATAACTCTCTTTTATGATCCTTTAGATCACACTAGGTGCAAGAGGAGAGCATACTTCAAGAAGTTATCAATTTTCCCTTTTCTTTTTTTTTAAGAGATCGACTACCTAGTTACACTTCCTCGGCAACGGTGCAAAAATGTTTACTCAATTTATTATGTCCTAAATTGCTACATTAATTATCAATCCAGGAATCGTAAACTGATGAAGTGTGGCGCACTATATGTGCAAGATAGCCTCTTTCTTACTTTTTATCAATTTTATCTTGTTTTTTTGGGGGTTTTATCTTGGTTTGTCTCCTAATGCAAATGATAATCCTATTCCTAAGTTTTAAGAATACTTTTAGAAGGAAAGTTTGGGTATAGATTTTAAGGCAATTATGTCCTCTATAATGATTTCCAGAACTTAACACTTCAGAAGGTCTTAAAACATACTAGTGATGAAATCAATACTTGAATAAGAATGTAAATGTGCAGCTTAAACAAGAATGTAAATGTGCAGTTACTTGAATCAAACAAATGATGAACTACTGATCATGAAATCTCTATCTCTGTTGCTTATCTAAATACAAAAATAAAGGTTAAGCTACTGCACTCAAACAAATCAAAAACTACAAACTAATAAAAGTAAAATCAATTCACTTCATTTATAGTCCGATAGCTCGCCAAGTAGTCTAAGCTATGGCTCTGGAGATAATGTCAATAATATGAGGAATTGATATCTAATTGCAGAAAAATAAAGCTAAATCAAATCACATCATTCATAGTCTGATAGCTCGCCAAGTAGCCTAAGCTATGGCTATGGAGATAACGTTAATGATATGAGGAATTTTGATATCTAATTGCAAAAAAATAAAACTAAAATCAATTCACATCATTCATAGTCCGATAGCTCGCCAAGTAGTCTAAGCTATGGCTCTGGAGATAATGTCAATGATATGAGGAATTTGATATCTAAACTAACTGACAAAGAAAATGAATAAAACTGAAATCAAAGCATAGCTGAAATTGAAAAGCTAAGAAAAGCAAAGTCAGCAGAGAGGCTATTCTCATGTCACTAGTTATCGTAAAAATTGTGTGAAAATACCCGGGCCTAGCCTATCCTGAAACACACACTGATCAGTGTTAGCAACAATATACAATACTAAAAATTCATGTACAGGACTGTAATGTTAACACCATGACTATCTTATGAAATATACACAGGTGAACGAATTATGAAATATGTACATGGAAGTAAGGAAACGATACATAAAACTGTACAGCAATAAAGAAAACAAAACCTTAGCATCCAGGGGCCCTCTGCATGGCCTTGGTCAACACGTTATCAGTCTGAGAATTACGCTCAACATAGTCATATAAACCAGAGTCTGATATATTTCAAAACAGAGGAAGACTCCTCTCGTTACAACAACAGGACCAATTCATGGCCACAATACAATGACTAACAGCAAAACGACATCAAAAATAACTCTACATGCGTTTGCAAACACGTTATTTATAAGGAAAATTACATAACTGTTTTCTCATGAAACACCTTCAACAGAGGACATGTAAAAAGACAGCGTCGTGGGTTTAGCATGATGGTTGCCGAGATCATTCAATCTATCAAAATATGGTTGTTGGATTTGCATTGTGGTGGCAGTCTACAGCTGTCAAAATGACCCAGAGATATAGGAATGGCCTCAGACCCTTCACGTGTTGAAAAACAGAGACCTGTTGCCGTAGGACTCCTTTGTTTGACCACCGTTTGACCACGGCTTTCCTTCATGAATTCGGCTAAACCAATAGGACCTGATCCATGTCCAGATCATTCTGGACTGCCACATGCCTCGTTTTGCTTGATGACACCTGTAATATAGAGATCAAGGAAAAACAACTGCGGAAAGTTGAATCAGCTGCAGAAAGTGGCTGCATTCCAGAGCTAATGAGCAAAATCTAATTCAAATAGCAAACACAAAAACATAGTTAGAAACCACTTAAATGCTCTTTTAGAATCAATATGCAATGATCTCTGATAGCTTATGAGGTACTGGTGAGGGGAAAGTCTAGGAAAATGTGTAGGAGAGATGTAGTTTCAGAGCTCAACACTTACCACTTATTTTATGAGGTAAAGATCATTATTTATAATATAGCATTGCACTGGAAAGTAAGAATTTATGTTTGCAAGAATAAAAAAGGTATATATCTTCCTCTTACTCAAATCACAATCCAAAAAATGCCAACATTCCAAACTATGTTAGAAGTTTAAAGCAATGAGTTTGGGTGGAGGAAAAGGTGGAAATATTGTGAAAATTAGATTGAATATGTGCAAGTAAAATATTCAATAGAAATTATTTTTCAAGTCAATGGTTTAACATAGGAGATCTAATTTATACGCTTAAATGGAATTCTTGAATATATGATATTTTCTATAGTAACACTTATATATTACAAATTATAGTTACAATAAACTTGCAAAAAAAAGGGGGTAAGTGATGATAATGCAAAGTTATAGGGAAGAGTAGGCTAACCTCCACATGGAAACCTACATGGCCATCCCACTACTGAAAAGGACAAAAAAATATGGTAAGTTAGTGTCTGTTTGCACCAACATAGAGAGTGAATCATGCAAATAGTTGTGAAGGTACACTAGTGTTATGGTTTGCACTTTCAAGGACACAGTGTTTCAGTTATGGAAGAATATAGGCCTAAGTATGATCATTATTTAGAGGAATGGGGACAAGGCCAAAACACAGTGAAGAGGAAGTGTTTAAATCCGTTTATAATACACCATCCATGGCAAGATACACTCAATCTTTGAAACTCTATATTGTTATCACCATCATGGAGAGCATGCTGACAAATGATCTAATTATCACCATCCATATCGATATTTCTAGTTCTTCTCACTTATGTGTGCTCACTCCTCTCCATGGGATCTTCTCTCTCAGGTTCAATTTTTTCTTTCTCTTACCTTGTAATTCTATTTTCAATCTACAAAAATTAATGTCTACTTCTCTATCTGCTATGATCTATTTTGGTTCTATACTCCATCCACTTCTCGATCCTGTGTATTTGGGGGGTTACTTCTCACCTGTATCTCTATGGTTTCTACCCCCATCTATTGTTTTTTCCCTTTTATCAATTGGTCATATTGATAGCATCCCCCTCTTGTTTTGATCCAAACCTTACTATTTTATCCTCTGATCCTAGGCCTTCATCTCTCAATCAATGCCTCGGTTAAATCATGAAGGCGGAGGAGAAGAGCCCCTCCCTCTCCATTCTCCAGTGAAAGTTCTTATTCTTCCTCTTTCATCACATCTCGAACAAGAATCATAGGAATGCAATCTAAAAAGCCATTTTTTAAGTCGGATGTCAAGTTTGATTTTTTTGTTTAGTGGAGAATCTAATGCGGAAAATATAGATAACTATACCAGGTAGGTTAAAGTGGATTGCACATACATACAACAATCAGAGAGGATGAATCCAAGATCTAGCTAGCATCCCTTCGACTGAGTGACACAACTCTTGTTATGTGGGAAGTAAAAATTGCAGAAAGGTGGTAAGATAGTCATAAACTTCTTTCATCTTGGTCTGATTTCATTTCTACTTTAAGAGGAGAGTTTTATCCATTGGGTTATAGACAT